>CM047747.1:12153865-12248336 GCA_026225825.1 Pistacia integerrima
GGTGAGTTATAATACTATCCCACATTCCTTCAGGTACTCGGAAAAACCTGAGCTTAAGTATTCACCTCCTCGATCCGACCGAAGAGCTTTAATACTTTTGCCCAACATATTCTGTACTTCATTCCTGAATTCTTTGAATTTATCAAAGGCTTCAGATTTATGTCTCATAAGGTAGACATAACCATATCTACTGAAATCATCAGTAAATGTGATGAAGTATGAATATCCACCTCTGGCCTCATCTGTTAGTGGACCACATACATCACTATGGATGATGCCTAACAACTCAGTAGTCCTTTCACCTTGTCCTGTGAAAGGAGACTTGGTCATCTTGCCTAACAAGCATGACTCGTATACCTCAAATGACTGAAAGTCAAAAGGGTCCAAAACTCCATCCCTTTGAAGTTTTGCAATGCGAGTCTTATTAACATGACACAATCTACAGCAGAGATATGTCTGGTTTTGATTGCTATGTTTAGCTTTCTTGGTTTCAATATTGAGAATATCTTTATTGTTTAAATCAAGAACATATAATCCATTATATAACCTTGCAATTCCCGATAGAATACCATTCAAACTAAAGGACAACAATGCATTAGATATCTCAAAATGATACCCTATATTATCCAAAGCGGACACTGAAATAATATTTCTAGAAATAGAGGGTACATGATAACAGTTATGTAGTTCCAATAACAAGCCCGTAGACAAAGATAAACAGTAAGTCCCTACAGCCAATGTAGCCATATGTGCTCTATTTCCAACTCATAGGTCCACCTCTCCCTTGGCGAGCACTCTACTCTGCCTTAGTCCCTGCACATCAGTACAAATGTGAGTACCACATCCTGTGTCAATGACCCAAGATGTTGAGGGAAAGAAATTAATCTCAATCATAAAAATACCTGAAGTCGTAGCATCTGACTTCTTCTTGCTTGCGAGGAAAGCCTTGCAGTGTTTCCTCCAATGGCCAGGCTTGCCACAAAAGAAGCAGACTACCTTGCCCTTCCCTATGCCACTTTTAGGACCAAGAGCAACCTGTCATTTGGGCTTGGGCTTGGGTTTGGCCTTGGCTTTACCCTTGTCGTTACCCTTTGCTTTCTTGGCGGCAAGACAAGCAGGGCTTGGACTTTTTCAAGTCCTGCTCTGCAGTCCTTAGCATGTTCAGAAGTTCTGACAAGGTTTTCTCCATCGTGTTCATATTGAAATTCATTATGAAGCGGAGCATAAGTCGAGCAAGTATTGTAGAATTAAATCCATTTGTAATTCTGCATCCAAGCCACATCCCAAAGTCTCAAGCCTCTCTATGTGCTCGATCATCTTGAGCACCTGATGACCAACTTGGGCTCCCTCAGTCAGACGACTCCCAAACAGTGTTTTCGACACCTTGTACTTCTCATGTCGAGCATTTGTTTCGAAAAGCTCCTTCAGGTGCAGAATAATGGAAGAAGTGTCCATATTCTCATGCTGCTTTTGCAACATAGGTGTCATCGATGCTAACATCAAGCATTGAACGCTATCAGCATCATTAAGGAACTTTTGATAAGTATCCTTTACTTCTTGAGTGGCATCAGGATCAGGCTCAGCCATGCATGACTTTTCAAGGATATACAATTTCTTTTCTAACTTGAGTATAATCCGAAGATTACGATACCAGTCAGAGAAATTGGATCCATCCAACCTATTTTCTTTCTCGATTATCGGTCGCAGGTTCATAGTGCTCATTTTGGTGAATCTACAATTGCAGAAAAATAAAGTCATTATAAAGTTCATTATTATTTAATATGGTCTTTTATTAAATGATGCTCCCATTATTTTACTCAAGTCAATAGCCCTCACTATTAACTCGGGAAAGCCCGTTGACTTTCCTAATGGACTGAGATCCTATCCGGCCCATTTCAAACCTTCGCTTTGGCGAACAAGCCAAAATGAGTTGATTAGGTAGGCCAACAAACTTAATCCACACCAGTTGATAGTTCCTACTATCAACCTCAAATGTGAAAAAAGCCAACAAGCCAATCACACAATCCAATGGCTCCAACCATTGTCCTCAAGTGTGATTCTCAGTATCAGTAGAATGGACACTACATGTCACCACGTACACACAATATGTGTACTGTTCTACTATGCTTATGACATGTTTATCAACCTTCGCTTTGGTGAACAAGCAAAACCGTCATTTTAAGTCAACCCATCACCATTAGGGAAAACTCCAATGCATTTTAAACTCCCACTGGTAGAAGTGTGCCCTTCGCTTTGACGAACAAGGTTTCACGAACAGTGGTTTGATTAAAACCATGGTGATGGAAGGCTTACGTGACTTAATATACTTTAATTAAGGGTTTGTTATTTAATGTCTTACCAGATTATTATCTTTGTTAGAATGACATTGTTTGGCATGTTATTCAACATTCAACCTTAGCATGCATTCTAAACACAATATTAAAACGTATAGGTACATGGCCCAACTAAAACCGATTTCCTCGAACCTAGAGGAATCGGTGGGTCACCTAGGGGTCCTGTAATAAACATCTTGAGTCTTTGTAAGAGTTGCTTTCTACTCGTGTACTCATAAAATATACATAATAAAAATACAATTATGAGAACATAAATAGTTGGGCCCAAATTTTTCTTTTATTAAACATATACATTCTTTACACAAAGTTAGTATCATGTACAAAAATTATCAAAACAAAGTGGACACTGTAGCCATTTCTCCTCGCTTGTCGACGCCCATCCGACCGTGTCCTCACCTGGATCCTGCAAAACATAGAAAAACAACGGGGTGAGCACACATAATGCTCAGTAAGTAAACCCTTTGCTCCTCTATCCCCGTAACTCTTTCTCTTCAATTCTTTCCTTACAATTGCTCTATTCTTATTTACTCTCTCTTTTACAATTCTCTCTATTTTCTCTTTCTATTTCTCTCTCTTATAACTCTTTTCTACTAATTCTCTCTTCTATGTCACGGCCCCATCTTACCGGAGGCATGGCTGGGACTCGCTCTCGCTCTCAGTGACTTCTACTCATTCTCAGCCGATCGGACTCAGTTATGCATGGATTCGAAACCCTTGGCCATGTGAGTGTATATTCTCTCTCTCGGGTACTCTCGGGTATAGCACTCATCCGCATGCACTCTCACGGGCCATACCACTTTTCTCTCTCATACTCAGGCTGCTCTCTCTTTGTGGCGTACATGCGGGAATACTCTACCCATTACTCACGGGTTTCCCATCGCACAACCTACTCTATTCTCTTCTTTAGCACTACTCTCTCTTTATTCTCTAGTGCTCATTCTCTCTTTCTCTTGACTCTTAAAGTAGTTACTTCTCAAAATTCTCTACTCTTTCTCAAGCTACTTCTCTAATGCACAATTAATGCACTCATGAAATGCAAGTATGATATGTAGTAATAATTAAGGTTCTCTACTCTTACTCATGCCTCTCTTAAGCATTTCATCATACAACTCATATGCATATAAAACTCTACTTTAACTATAACTCTTCTCCTCTCTTTAATCATCCAAAATGGAAGAAAACTCCCTCATACTCTCTAAGTTCCTGTCAATGAAAAACACTTATATAGGGTTTCCTCAAAACTCCCTTCAATTTCAATCAAACTCAACTCAACATCATAAAATCTCAACACTTCTCATACTCACATATATTCAATAATCATAAATAACTACTCATTTCATCTCATCTCATCTCAATTGCTCAACAAACATCATACATACATGCATAAAGAAATATCTACTCAAAGGGGTTCTTATAACTTAGCTTGGGTTGGATTTACTTACCTTACGAGTAAGTGACTTCTCTAGCACTTCTCCTTCCCCTTTTTAGCTTATCTTCTCTCTACAACTTTAAACAATAACAACATAAGACTTCAACAAACTATAAGCAAATTCACATCTAAAGCAAGAATCCTTACCTTAGGATGCTTTAGATGAAATCTCTACTAAAAACTACCCCAAAAATCCTTAGAAATTCTTGGAAGATTGAGTGGAGAATTGAAAGAAAATAGAGAATGGGAATGGCGGTGGAAATGGGTGAAATGAAGGGTTTACTACACTTAATCCCTTATTAGCTCAATTTATACACAATCATCCCCATTTTGCCCTTACTCTTTCTTGGAAATTCCATCCTTGTCCTTTAATTCCTTGCAATCACACCCCTAACTCCAACACATTCTCCATGACATTTCCTTACATTTCACTCCCCACTTTTCCTACTAATTAGGGGTAGAATGGTCATTTTACCCCCATGGAAACTTCTCTAGAAACTTCATTAAACTTTTCAGCCGGCCCGTCGCCGTGGCAAAGAACTTTCTGTCACCGCGGCGAAGACTATTCCTTGCCCCAACGAAGATTGAAATTCCAAAATTTGCCAAAACTCAACCAACTTCAGGGCAAACACTCAACCAACTCAACATACCATTTCAACCAAAGGCCAACCAACCAAAAATAACAACATACAAACTCAATTGAGGATAAATCAATGAACATTCAAGCAATACAGCAAATCTTAACTACGTACCTCAAGTGTGGCGCTACAGTCTTCAAGTATGGTTACCTAGTCCTTTGTTCCGTCTTCAAGTACATTACAAAAACATCATTTTAAATTTACAATAAAAATAATCTTAAACCAATTATACATTAACAAATTTAGAAACCTCAATTTACATTCGAGGGGAATGAGATGAGAAGAGAATGTACATTGAGAAGAGGAGAAAGGCAGGACACGCAAGCCTTATTTAATAAATTATACAACCACACATACCCAAAAATAATTTAGAACATTCACCATAGGTCATAAGGCTCATGTACTTTGCACCATGCAATATACAAACAAGTACATAACATTCATTTAAAAAACAATCAATTTTTGAATCGAGTGGGTTATTTATTAATTACCCTCTTAAAATGTGCAGAATGATCATTGGCTTTATAGGTTATTAAAAACTGCATTTCGGTCCATTCGTGAAAAGCACAATATTGGGGCAGTAGCCATGTCTAGCGGAAATTTCCAGAGAGCATTTCGCCGCGGCGAAGATAAATCTTCATTGCGGCGAAACCTGGAAATCCCCAATATGAACAGTTCGCATTTTTTGCAGTTTTTGTGTAATAACACAAATCCAAATCAAATCGAACACACACACATTCAACCAGGACATCAACCAACCAATATAACATCCATCAACACATTATTTAAACCAATTCATCATTCATCCAAAAGCAGATTTTGCAGATTTTTCAAAAATAACATGATATCAACCAAATACATGTTATTGTTCATACAATAAACTGTAAAAATTTGATACCCGAGGCTCTGATACCACTGTTAGTGAATGACCCAGTTACGCAGCAGAAAATAAAAACATAAACTACATGGATCGTTCCTTAGAACCAAGATCCGGGTACAAAAATCACAGTTTATACAATATATATATACATATTAAATCTGCAGAAAAATCTTTTCAAGGTTTAAGGAATCATACGCACGTTTGGAGGCTCCTCCAACTTTGTCTCTGAATGTATTTGCTATCAACCCAAGTGTAGGATCGAACCGATGTAGTCCACATGAAGATAATCGCAATGAACTAAAGAGGGATTTGCTATATCCTGTTTAGCATTAAGAACAAAGAAGAAATGAGGACTATTTGATTTTTCATTCAAAACTAAAAGTGGCGTGGGAGGGAGTATTTGGGGTTGGAGGGTTTTGTTTTCAATGAAAAAGTAATGAATGAATAAAATCTTAACTTTTTCAATGAAACCTTTTCTTTTATAGTGATCTTTTAATTGCCCTATTCCCATATGGAATGGGTTGGGCTCCAACCCAAACACCCATGTTTCCAAACACTCCCAATTAGATATTGTAATACCCAAGATGTCAAAGGTATGTTCCTAACTCAAAATAGTCATTTAGATGTTAATTTTATGTTAAAAAGCATAAAACATAACTAAGGGCAAAATAGTCGATTCATTTGGAACGTTATGAATCAATTATCCATAGAAAGGCATTAGGGGCGACATGGTCATTTTGCCTATGGATAAGCATTGAAAAAGTCAAGGATGAGTAGGCTTCATTGCATTTAATGGCATTAATCAAGTAATAATTATGTCTAGTGTGAAATGACCAAAATGCCCTTATATGAAGAATTAAGGACTTATGAGTTATACAATTAAAATAATTGGGCCAATTGCATAATTTTGGAAAATAAATGAAATATTTTCCTATAAATGAGATGAAATTCGTTCAAGCCAAGGGAAAGAGCCTTTCTTCAACATTTCTTCCATTTTCCTTCAAATCTTCCATGAAACAAGCTTTCTTTCTCTAAGTTTTAAAGGAGTTTTGCTTAATTTTTCATGGAGAACAAGATAGGAGCCTTGGATCTTCAATTTGAAGGGTTTAAGGTAAGGATTAAAAACTTTAGTTTTGATGTGATTTGAAGATTTGAGATAGATGTTGAGGTATAATATTATATATGTAGGATTAAGGTGTAAAAGAAGTCAAAGGCAAAGGATTTGTTGGAGGAATTCTTTAAAAAGGTAAGGAAGAACCTCCCATGACTTTAGGGTTCATGCTAGGGTTTGTGTTAGAGTAGATGCCCTAGAGCCAATCAATTATTGTAGAATTGACTCTTTGTAATAATGTTCATTAATCAATAAAATGCATTTTATTCAAAATCGCGTAAATCATTATTATTGCAATATGTATTGATATATGTCCTTAGAATGGTAGAACCGTGACGAGGGTATCAAGTGTTTCAAATCTTGATAGTGAGAACCCTATGAGCACATATGGTGGCCATTCTAGAAACGTTCGTAGCCCCAGTATTATTCTAAAGTAAGGGCACAGATAGTACGGTAAGGCTATCATAGTGTTGAACGACCTTGTCGAAAGGTAGTGACCGATCTCACTTGTCAAGGTTGTTTGGTGACAACCTAGTGCAACACATGGGTGCTTGCTGTAGGCGATTACACCGCGGCAAGTTCCTTGGACTAACCCACCAGAGGATTCCATATGGATGGTAACCCTAGTGTCTATGGAACAAATCCTCTAACGAATGGTGGTACATGTGATCCTTAGACTTGAGATCACCGGAGCGCCTTGTGTACCGATTGGTGTAGTTTGACACTAGCCTAACGTAGTTCTTTTTAGAGTTGTCAATACGATGGTGATTGGCTGCATCAAGGAGTGTATCAAGACTATGGTGAATATACAGAGGATTCATCACTCCCGGGTATGGGAGAAGTTATCTCACGACACAATTTAGTATATGGCAATGACATTAAAACTGTGGCCACAGTGGGATTGAGTTGTTGCTCTATCCAGTTTATAATACAGGTCATGGGTCCAGGAACTGAATACATAATATCGAGAGTAACCGAAGGTTGACACTATTTCTATGCCTTCGTCTCGTCGAGATAACGTATGATGAAAGGATCGAATTGCACGGTAACCATATCGTTGACGGTGTGCTTTCTTGAATCCGAATCTATCGGGTGGCCATGATGCCTTGCTAGGGGCCAATCTTGGTCTGCGTATAGTGAGACAATTAATTGGTGTTAATCGCGATACTATACGCTGCCGGTATGATGAGGAGCCTATGGGTCACACACATAGAAGATAATTTAAGATCCAAGAAGAAGGAAGGGCATTTTCGTCTTTTTAAGGAGAAAGGGTATTTTCGTAATTTCACGGGTTTGGCAATTAAATTTGCTGAAGGTCGTAGCCTTTATTTAATTAGAAAAATTAAATAAGTGAAATTACGTTTAAATATGTGTTCACATTTATTTAATTAAATCATCATTATTGTTAAATGTTAATATATAGATTAAATATATATTAATTGAGTTTAATTGAGATAATGATAAAATAAATAAAATATCTAATTAGGGAGTGTTTGGTAACATGGGGTGTTTGGGTTGGAGCCCAAGCCTATTCCATATGGGAATAGGGCAACTAAGTTTTTAACTATAAAAGAAAAATGTTAATTGTAAATGAGTGTAGAGATTCATTATATCATTTGATTAAAAAGAGAGAACTCCTTCAGCCCCGAAAACACTCCCACAGCAGAAACCCATTTTGCCTAAAATCAATTCATTTGATTTCATTCTTCTTTAATCTTAAAGCCAAAGAGGATCTAGCAAATCCCTCTTTGGTTCTTTTGTGATTGTCTTTGTGTGGACTACGCGGGTTCGATCCTACGCTTGGGTCGGTAGCAAAACGTTCAAAGACAAACGTGGTGGAGCCTCCAAACGTGCGTATGGTTCTAAACTCTTGATTAACCTTTTGTGCAGATTTTACTTTAATATAAATTGCAAAATTATACCCTTGATCTTGGCTTATGTAAACGATCCTTAGAACGATATTTTTTTGTTTTCGCTGCGTATATGGGACCGTTTACTAACAGTTTGTAGATTTTTATGAAACCTTAAATTAAGGCTTTAAGGCATAGAATTAGTTGATGGCAAGTGTACTTGAACTCATTTATTCTACTTATTGCTTTGAATTCATTATACATGAAGTTATTGCTATTTGTGTTTTATGAGTTGTTATGTTTGATTGAAGAAAATGAAGCGTGGACGTTGATTGTGGCAAAACTTGTAGTATTGGAGGCCACATGGTGTTGAATGGTTGCTATTAGAAGTGTTGAAGTGTTGTTTGCATTAGCTTACAATGTTATAGCAATAATGGATGATTATGGGAATGAGATTTTACACTTCCTTTAAGATGTTAACGACTATTAAGGGGGGGTTTATTTGATCCATAAGTTGACCTATTGGTTAATGTCAATAGGAATTGATGTGGCATAGTTAATATGAAAATTCGGATTTAGTGAGCTTAGGGGTTTTGTTAACCCTGCTTCAGTATTTCGACCATAACTTGAGTTATAAAAATAGAAATGAGATGATTCTTGAAGCTAAGACATAGACCTATAACTTTTATGTCTATTCCAAGAGCCAATTCGTTTGAGAAATGGATGGAAAATGGCCTGAAGTATAAACTGGTTATTAAAGTTTAAGATTTAACATGATCAATTCTTATGATTATGAATTGATTATTAATGTATTATTGTAATTATGCCATGTACTAATGTTTAACATGTACTAATGTTTACCCATTAGTTAGATGATCTTTGAAAGATATACATGGTCATGATGTCAATGCATGATTAATGTTATGAAATGGCATGAAGATGCAATGTAATACATGTTTTAAGATGATGTATGTGAGCAAGAGGTAATGTAAATGGATTGATAATCCATAGATGAATTAAAAGTATTAAGCTCACAAAAATATGTATTTACATGCCATAAGATGTTAGAGATTCATATAGACATGATGGGAAACGCGTAAGCATATCCTCGTATACGGGTTGAGGAAAGATGAATATATGCTTTAGATGCTAAATAACGCATAAGCACGCCTCTTGATGATATGAGCTCTACATGAATTTGAGGCTAGATGATATGAAGTGCTTAAGATGCTAAGAAAAGTCCGATCGGCTAGACATTAAATGGTTCATATGTGTTTAGTAGCATTACATGAGTTATGATGTTATTTACATTATGCGATGATTTATGCTCATGTTAGATGATTTTAGATGTTATTTCATGACATGTGATGTGCGTGTACTATGTTTACATACTTATTTGTATGTATACACATTGATGTTATATAGCCATGGGATAAAATAATGAAAGACATATAAAAAGAAAAAAAAAAAAATTAAAATAAAAGGGGAAGTATCCCTAGATGTAAAATATAAGGGATGTGTTACCAAATATGTTTAAATAAAGGTCAAATAGCACATTTAGAATGAAATGGATCATTCCTTACTGAGCGATTAGCGCTCACTCTTTGATTATTGATTGCTTTACAGATAGACCAGAAGCGAAGGATGCTAGAGACAGCAAGGCTACACGTGAGGGGAGATGGTTTATTGTCTTCTCGATGTTTTTATCTTGATGTAAATAATGTAAATGATAAATATTTGTGGAACACCTTTTGGAATATTCCACCCTATAAATATGTTTCGAATGTGTATTTTATGGATAAATTCTTAAAGTTTTGAAATTATATGTTTGGATCTTGCATGACATTTTATATGCATGTATTGGATATTACTATTGTTATCCTTACACATATTTTTTCTAAATACAACCCGTTTTCCAGACATGTATCCTCGAGATTCTCATTGAGGGATATTCAGAAGATACCAGACTGGAGGGGGGTTTTACAGATATTTATTTTAATTCATCATTACCTCAATTAAAATCCATTAATATATATATATATATATATATATATATATATATATATATATATATATATATATATTAACATTTAACAATAATGATAATTTATTTAAATATATGCTAACACATATGTAAATGTAATTTCACTTATTTAATTTTTCTAACAAATTAAATAAAAGGCTACAACCTGAGCAAATTTAATTACACTGTGAAATTACCAAAATACCCTTTCACCTAAAAAGATGAAAACGCCTTTCCTACTTCCTGAGTCTTAAATTATCTTCTATGTGTATGACCCATAGGCTCCTCATCATACCGGTAGTGTATAGTATCGCGATTAACACCAATTAATCGTCTCACTAATACACAGACCAAGATTGACCCCTAGCAAGGCATCATGGCCACTCGATAGATTCGGATTCAGCAAAGTAGCTACCTGTCAATGATATGATTACTGTACAATTTGATCCTTTCATCATACATTATCTTGTCGAGACGAAGGCATAGAAATAGTATCAACCTTTGGTTACTCTTGATAATATGTATTCAGTTTCTGGACCAATGACCTATATTATAAACTAGATAGAGCAACAACTCAATCCTATTGTGGCCACAGTTTTAGTGTCATTGCCATATACTGAATTGCGCCGCGAGATAACTTCTCCCGTACCTGGGAGTGATGAATCCTCTATCTATCCACCATAGTCTTGATACACTCCTTGATGCAGCCAATCACCACTGTATTGACAGCTCTGAATAGAACTGCATTAGGCTAGTCTCAAATTGCACTAATCGGTGCACAAGGCACTTCGGTGATCTCAAGTCTAAGGATCACATGCAACACCATTCGTTAGAGGATTTGTTCCATAGACACTGGGGTTAACATCCATATAGAATCCTCTAGTGGGTCAATCCAGTGAACTTGTTGCGGTGTATTTACCTACAGCAAGCACCCATGTATTGCACCAGGTTGTCACCAAACAACCTTGACAAGTGAGATTAGTCATTGCCTTTTGACAAGGTTGTTCAACATTATGATAGCCTTACCATATTATCTGTGCCCTTACTTTAGAATAATACTGGGGCTATGGACGTTTCTAGAATGGCCACCATATGTGCTCATAAGGTTCTCACTATCAAGATTTGAAACACTTGATACCCTCGTCACGGTTCTACCATTCTAGGGACATATATCAATACATATTGCAATAATAATGATTTATGCGTTATAGAATGAAATGCCTTTTATTGATTAATGAACATTATTACAAAGAGTCAATTCTACAATAATTGGTTGGCTCTAGAGCATATACTCTAACACGATTCCCCCACAATCGAGACCCATTATCGGTGGCTGAAAAACTAAGTAAAATGGGGTATTGGGCCAATACGGGTTTCTGCTCTTTTTGTCATCAGGTTTTCAATGAGATCAACCCTGCTGTTTGCCTAAACTCTATATTGATTATACAAAAAAATAATAATAAAAAACAAGTACTTGATTCACCTACAATCGAGATCCATTATCGGTGCTTGACAAACTGAATAAAATGGGGTATCGAGCCTGTTTGGCTTTCTGCTCCTTTTGTCATCAGGTTTCTGATGAGATCAACCCTGCTATTTCCCTAAACTTAGTATTGATTATACAAAAGAGAAAACACTCAAAAACTAGTGCTCGATTTACCCACCATCGAGATCCATTTTCAGTGGCTGAAAAACTGAGTAAACGGGGTATTGGGGCTATGCAGATTTTTGCTCGTTTTGTCATCAGGTTTTTGACGAGATCGACCCTGTTGTTTTCCTAAACTTAGTATTGATTATACGGAAAATAAAAAGCTCCAAAACTTGTGCTTGATTCACCCGAAATGGAGATCCACTATCGATGGCTGAAAAATGGAGTTAAACGGGGTATCTGGCCTATATAGGTTTCTACTCGTTTTGCCATCAGGTTTTTGATGAGATCAACCCAACTGTTTGCCTAAACTTAGTATTGATTATTCGGAAAAGAAAACACTAAAAAACTAGTGCTCGATTCACCTAGAATCCAGATCCATTATGGGTGGCTTAAAAATTGAGTGAAACAGGGTATTGGGCCTATGCACCTCTCTACTCGTTTTGTCATTAGGTTTTCGACAAGATCGACCCTACTGTTTGGGAAACCTCAATATTGATTATATAGAAAAGAAAACGCTAAAAAACTTATGCTTGATTCACCCAAAATGGAGATCCACTATTTGTGGCTGAAAAACTAAGTAAAATTGGGTATCGGGCCTATCAGGTATTCAATGAAATCAACCATGCTATTTGGCTAAAATCTATATTGATTATACAAAAAATAAAACACTCAAAACTAGTGCTCAATTCACCCACAATCGAGATCCATTATCGGTGGCTGAAAAATTGAATAAAATGGGGTATCAGGCCTATGCAAGTTTCTGCACGTTTTGTAATCAGGTTTTTGATGAGATCGACCCTGCTGTTTGTCTAAACTCTATATTGATTATGTGAAAAGAAAATGCTCAAAAACTAGTGCTCGATTCACCCACAATTGAGATCCATTATCGGTGACTGAAAAACTGAGTAAAACGGGGTATCGAGCCTATTTGGCTTTTTGCTCGTTTTGTCATCAGGTTTTCAATGAGATCAACCCTTCTATTTGCCTAAACTTAGTATTGATTATACGAAATAAAAACGGCTCAAAAACTAGTGCTCGATTCACCCACAATCGAGATCCATTATCGTGGCTGAAAAATTGAGTAAAACAGGGTATTGGGCCTATACGGCTTTTTGCTCGTTTTGTCATTAGGTTTTTGATGGGATCGACCCAAATGTTTGCCTAAACTCAGTATTGATTCTTCAAAAAAGAGAAAGCTAAAAAACCAGTGCTCGATTCACCCACAATCGAGATCCATTATGGGTGGTTGAAAAACTGAGTAAAACGGGGTATTGGGCCTATGTGGCTTTTCACTCGTTTTGTCAACAGGTTTTGGATGAGATCGACCCTGCTGTTTGCAAAAACTCAGTATTGATTATACGTAAAAGAAAATGCTCAAAAACTAGTGCTTGATTTACCCACAATCGAGATCCATTATCAATGGCTGAAAACCTGAGAAAAACGGGGCATTGGGCCTATGCGATTTTCTGCTTGTTTTGTCATTAGGTTTTCAACGAGATCGACCTTGCTGTTTGCCTAAACTCAGTATTGATTTTACGAAAAATAAAATGGTAAAAAACTAGTGCTTGATTCACCCGAAATGGAGATCCACTATCGGTGGCTGAAAAACAGAGTTAAACGGGGTATTGGGCCTATGCGGGTTTCTACTCATTTTGTCATCAGGTTTTTGAGGAGATCGACTTGAATGTTTGCCTAAACTCAGTATTGATTATTCAAAAAAGAAAGCACTCAAAAAGTAGTGCTCGATTCACCCATAATCAAGATCTATTATGGGTGGTTGAAAAACTGAGTAAAACAAGGTATCGGGCCTATGGGGGTTTCTGCTCATTTTTGTTGGAGTAGGTTCCCTAGAGCCAATCAATTATTGTGGAATTGAATCTTTGTAATAATGTTTATTAATCTATAAAGGACATTGTCTAATATATCATGTAAACTATAGTTGTATGTATTAATTAATGTCCTTAGAATGGTAGAACCGTGACGAGGGTATCAAGTGTTTCAAATCTTGATAGTGAGAACCCTATGAGCACATATGGTTGCCATTCTAGAAACTTTCGTAGCCCTAGTATTATTCTGACCAAGGGCATAGATAATACGGTAAGGTTATCATAGTATTGAACGACCCTGTCGAAAGATAGTGACAGATCTCAATTGTCAAGGTTGTTGGGTGACAACCTGGTGCAACACATGGGTGCTTACAATAGGCAAGTTCACTACACTGACCAACTAGAGGATCCCATATTGATGGTAACCCTAGTGTCCATGGAACAAATCTTCTAACGAATGGTGGTGCATGTGATCCTTAGATTTGAGATCACCGAAATGCCTTGTGCACTGATTGGTGTAGTTTGAGACTAGCCCAACACAGTTCTATTCAAAGTTGTCAATATGGTAGTGATTGGCTACATCCAGGAGTGTATTAAGACTATGGTGGATCGACAGAGGATTCATCACTCCTGGGTAGAGGAGAGGTTATCTCACAGCGCAATTCGGTTAATGACAATGACAATAAATCTATGATCATAGTGGGATTGAGTTGTTGCTCAATCCAATTCATTATTCTGGTCATTGGTCCAGTAACTGAATGTGAATATATTGAGAGTAAACTGAGGTTGATACTATCCCAACACAGTTCTAATCACTACTGAGGTTTGGTAAATAACATGCTCGAGCATCTCGAAAACTGTGTTTAAAATGAGCAGAAAGCTGCATAGTCTCAGTATCTTTTTCCACTAAGTTTTTTCCTAGCTTGAAGTGTTAGAGTAGGCGCCCTAGAGCCAATCAATTATTGTAAATTGACTATGTAATAAATGTTTATTTATCAATAAAAGGCATATTCTTCAATATCTTGTATGTAATGATATATGTCCTTAGGATGATGGAACCATGACGAGGGTACCAAGTGTTTCAAATCTTGATAGTGAGAACCTATGATCACATATGGTGGCCATTCTAGAAACGTCCGTAGCCCTAGTATTATTCTAACCAAGGACATAGATAATATGGTAAAGACTATCATAGTGTTGAACGACCTTGTCGAAGCGGGTGGCTGATCTCACTTGGTCAGTTGTTTCTTGACAACCTGGTGCAAGCCCAGCATGGGCTTGCTAGAGGCAAGTTCACTGGACAAACCCACCAGAGGATTCCATATGGATGGTAACCCTAGTGTCTATGGAATAAATCCTCTAACGGATGGTGGTGCATGTGATCCTTAGACTTGAGATCATCGGAGCGCCTTGTGCACCAATTAGTATAGTTTGACACTAGCCCAACGTAGTTCTATTCAGAAGCTATCAATACGGTAGTGATTGGCTACATTGAGAAGTGTATCGAGACTATGGTGGATCGACAAAGGATTCATCACTACTGGGTACGGGAGAAGTTATCTCACTAGGTAATTCAGTAAATGGCAATGACAATAAATCTATGGCCACAATGGGATTGAGTTGATGCTCAATCCAATTTAATATTCCTATCGTTGGTCCAGTAACTAATACAAACATGTTGAGGATATCTGAGGTTGACACTATTTCTGCACCTCAGTCTTGATGAGATAACAGTTGATGAAAGGATTTTATGCGATAACCTTATCATTGGCAGAGTGTTTATTTTGTTTGAATTAAGAATTTATCGGGTGGCCATGATGCCTTGCTAGGGGCCAATCTTGGTCTGTGCGTAGTGAGACTATTAATTGGTGTTAATTGTAATACTACACACTGTCGATATGATGAAGAGCCTATGGGTCACGCACTTAGAAGATAATTTAAGAATCAATTTGTGAGAAGGGTATTTTCATCTTTTAGGATGAAAGGGTATTTTGGTAATTTCACAATGGGCAATTAAATTTCTTTGAGGTTGTTGCTGTTATTTAATTTTAATATTAAAATTAAATTAGTGAGATTATATTTAAATATATCTCTGTATATATATATTTAAAGGAATTATTATTATTAATTAAATGTTAATATATTATTATATATTAATTGATTTTAATTATAATAATAATTAATTAATTAAAATACCATAAAGGGTGTATTTGGTTGCAAGGGTGAACTAAGGTTGGAGCCCATGGCTATTCCTAAGTGGAATAGGGTTTTAATTGTTGCACTATATAAGTGCAACTTAAAATTAAAACAAGAAGAGAGTTATTCATTCAATTAAAATCCTAGCCACCCTATTTCTCTCTCTGTCAAGTAGAAAACTTTTCTTGTTCTTCTTTCTTGATTCTTGAAGCCCTTGATTGTTCTAGCAAAATAATCAAGGGTTTTGTGGATTATCTTTGTGTAGACTTTCGTGAGTGCGATTCTTCTTTGGATTGACTAGCGAAGAATCACGTGAGCAGTAGATATGAATAGTAGATTGTGAACAGTAGATATGAATAGTAGATTGTGAACAGTGACATGAACAGTACCACCAGTGAACAATACGTGAAACGATGGCTCGTGAAGGTTTGTGTCCGAAATTAGAGATATTCGAAGGAGCCTTCAAACGTACGTAAGTATTCTAATCCTTGAATGGATTTACTTTATACTGATTTTTGTTTATAAACATATAAACAATATAATCTATACTTAAATCTAGGCAAATAAAGGTAATTGATTTACCGATTGAATTTTTGTTTTCCGTTACGTATGGCAGATCAATTACTTACATGGTGTCCTGGTCGAATGCTTGTGCATTCGATTTGATTTGGATCCATGTCATTACGTGATAACTGCAAAAAGGCGTCACTGTGTGATTCAAAGTTTTACGACGTTTGCCACGGCGAAATAAAACTTCGCCGCGACAAGAGGCCAGAAGTAAATCGGGCCGCAGCAAAATACATCTTCATCATGGCTTCATGCCGAAAAGTAGATCACGCCACGGTGAAATAAAACTTTGTCGCGGCAGAAAACTCTTTAGAACGTTTTCTGTTTTTTTGGCGAAATAAAACTTTGCCATAGCGACCATGTGTATATGAACTTTGCTGGGGTGAAGAATTTCGTTGCCGTGGCAAGAAACCTACTATTTCGTTTTTTCTTTTTGTTTTTCGCACATGGGCTAAATTGCAGTTTTTGAAACCTTTAAAGCCAGTATTCATTCTGCACATTTAAGAGGGTAACTTGATATTTTAACACACCCTGTTCAAAAATTGATTGTTTTTGAATGTATGCAATCTTCTTGTTTGATAATTGCATGGTGCCCGGTACATGAGCCTTAGACCTATTGTTTATTGTTTATTGGGTTTGTTTGTAATTTTATAAAGAAATACGACCTACGTGTCCTGCCTCTCTCTCTTATATCTCTATGTATTTCTTCTTCTCATCTCACTCCCCTCGTATGTAACGCTAGGTTTCTATTCTATTGATGTAAATTAGAATAGGATTTTTTGTAATAAAATTCTTTGTAATGATCGTGAAGAAGAAACGAAGGAGCCATGAAGAAGAATAACTTGAAGACCCAAGATTAACTTTTAAACCCTAAGTTGACCTACCAATTCCTCTAGGCTCGAGGAAATCGGTTTTAGTTGGGCCATGTACCGGTACGTTTAATTTTTTTTTTTTTAGAATGCATGCTAAGGTTGAATGTTCAATAACATGCCAACCAATGTCATTCTAACAAAGATAATAATCTGGTGAGACATTAAATAAAACCCTCAAATAAAGTATATTAAGTCACGTATGCCTTCCATCACCATGACTTTAATCAAACCACTATTCGTTGCAACCTTGTTCGCCAAAGTGAAGGGTACACTTCTACCAGTGGGAGGTTAAAGCTCATTGGAGTTTTCCTTAATGTGATGGGTCGAATTAAAATGACTGTTTTGCTTGTTCGCCAAAGCAAAGGTTGATAAACATGTCATAGGCATAGTAGAGAAGTACACTTGTTATGTGTACGTGGCGACATGTAGTGTTCACTCTACTGATACTGAGAATCACACTTGAGGACAATGGCCTCGGTCATCGTATTGTGTGACTGGCTTGTTGGCTTACTTCACATTTGATGTTGGTAGTGGGAGCTATCAACTAGTGTGGATTAAGTTTGTTGGCCTACCTAATTAACCCAATTTGGCTTGTCCAAAGCGAAGGTTTGAAATGGCTAGATGGGATCTCAGTCCACTAGGAAAGCCAACGGGCTTTCCTGAGTTAATAGTGAGGGCTATGGGCTTGAGGAAAATAGTGGAGCATTTTAAAAAAGATCATATTAAAATAATAATAAACATTATATTGACTTTACTTTTCTGTATTGTAGATTCATTTAAAAATGAGCAATATCAACCTACGATCGAAAATTTAGAAAGAAAATAGGCTGGATGGATATAATTTCTTAGATGGTATTGAAATCTTCGGATTGTACTGAAGTCCAAAAAGAAATTATATATCCTTGACAAGCCGTATTTGGCTGAGCCTGATCCTGATTCCACTTAGGAAGTAAAGGAAACTTACAAAAGGTTCCTTGATGATGCTGATACTGTTCAATGCCTTATGTTAGCATCGATGACACTAGAGCTGTAAAAGCAGTATGAGAATATGGACTCTGCTGCCATAATTTTGCACCTCAAAGAGCTTTTTGAAGGAAACGCTCAACATGAGAGGTACAAGGTTTCAAGTGCGTTGTTTATAAGTCATGTGTCTGAGGGATCCCAAGTTGGTCCTCATGTACTCAAGATGATTGGGTACATAGGAGGCTTAAGACTTCGAGATTTGGGTTAGATGCAGAATTACAAATGGATTTAATTTTGTAATCCTTACCTGATTCCTTTTCATCGTTCATAATGAACTTCAATATGAACACCATGGTGAAACCTTTGTCAGAGCTTTTGAACATACTGAGGACTGCAGAGCAGGACATGAAAAAGTCCAAGCCTGTTTTCCTGGTTGCTGCCAGTAAAGGAAAGGGTAAGGGCAAGGGAAAGCCCAAGGCCAATCCCAAGCCCAAGCCCAAGCCCAAGCCCAAGCCCAAAGGACAAGATGTTCTCAAGCCTAAGGGTGGCATTGGGAAAGGTGGGAAGGTAGTCTGCTTCTATTGTGGCAAGCCTGGCCACTGGAGGAAACCCTGCAAGGCTTTCCTCGTGAATAAGAAGAAGTCAGACGCTTCGACTTCAGGTATATACATGAGTGAAATTAACTTCCCTCCTTCACCATCTTGGGTCATTGACACAGGGTGTGGTACTCACATTTGTACCGATATACAGGGACTAAGGCAGAGTAGACTGCTCGCTAAGGGAGAAGTGGACCTACGAGTTGGAAATGGAGCACGTGTGGCTGCATTAGCTATAGGGACTTATTGTTTATCTTTGCCTACGGGCTTATTATTGGAACTCAAAGATTGTTATTTTGTACCTACAATTTCTAGAAACATTATTTCAGTATTCTCTTTGGATAATATAGAATATCGTTTTGAGATTTCTAATGGATTGTTGTCCTTTAGTTTGAATGGTATTCCATTTGGAATTGCAAGGTTATATAACAGATCATATATTCTTGATTTAAACAATAAGGATATTCTCAATGTTGAAACTAAGAAAGCTAAACATAATGATCAAAACCATACACACCTCTGGGATTGTAGATTGAGTCATGTTAATCATACTCGCATTGCAAAACTTCAAAGGGATGGAGTTTTGGACCCTTTTGACTTCCAGTCATTTGAGGTACATGATGAGAATGCAAAATGTCATATTTTCCCCCCCTTAATGTCTAGTATTTTATACTTATTTGGTGCCTAAATGTACTCATTATTATTATTATTTTGATGTAGGATGCAAATGGAGGCGTTAAATGCAAAACGAAACTAATTAGGTGAATTCGGACAGTTTTGACATCACTTTGTAATCTGAGCATAACTCTCTCATCCAAGCTTTGATTGAGATGATTAAAAATGCTATGGAACTAGAAGAAACAGATCTACAAATTTCAGGTTTTGAGTTTTGAGAGATACTCGCTGTTTCAAGGTTGTAATCAGGCTTGAATTTGCGCGCCTGCCCCGCTGCGATGTTGCAGGGAACATTACGCCATTATCATGCAATTCAATAGGCGGTTTATTATTGGAAGTTTTGAAGATTTGGTGCACGAAAGTTACAGCTGGAAACACCACTTTCTTAGTTATATTAGGACTTTATTTTATTTTCAATTAATCAGATTTGAATAAATGTTATTTTAGGATATTAGAATATTTTTAGGAGATTAATTAAAAAGATTTGAATTGGATATTTTTAAGGGGAGAGAGATATCAGATTGGGAGAGACCAAACACGCCTCTCCTTCTGCTCTTCTTCTTCTTCTTCTCCTTTTGAGTTTTTATGAGGGCCATGAGCGGCTAAATTTTCATAACTTGGTTGAAGGAAACGGAGGCCTCGGAATCAATAAAATTGTGAGATCTAATTTGTTTTTAGTGTTCAATATATGCTTTGAGTATTGGATGTTCTTCTATGCCTATTTTCATGATTGTCTCATTTAATTACTAGGAGGCTTACTAGTTTATTATTTGTTACATTCTATTGCTTAATTAGATATCAAATCCGTAATTGTTTGATCCCTCTAATTTGTGAGTAAATAAGAGTTAAGAATTTGCTACGGCAGGAATTATTAATTCTTAAGAAGAACATTTGACTAAATTGTGTTGTTAAGCTTCATTGATTTCTCTAGTTCTTAAGGCTGCCACTAGATTAAACCTTTAGCGCTTGTCTTAGGTTGTTTAGTAGTAAGATTAATTAGATCGCTTGTTTCCTAATTAACTACAACTAAGGAGAGATAGGGAAATAGTTCCAACGGTGAATATTCAAAGTATGAGTTGATTTATATTTGCATCAATGATCAGTTGTAAAATTTCGATGGTGGATGTTGACTTAGACCAAGGTTCGTTCTTTTGATTGATTTTGATAATTTGATTTAAATTGTCCTTTGGTGGTTTTTTTTTTCCTGAAATTGTTTTCGTTATACTCAAACCCCCCACCCCTCCCCAATCTTTGTTCACGTAGCAAAAAACTAGGTTAGACACTCTCAGTGGGAACAATCCTTACTCGCACTACTATATGTATTCTTAGATTTAATCTTGGTTGCATACGACAACACACCAGTATGCGAGTCATGCCTTTTAGGCAAGATGACCAAGTCAACTTTCACAGGACTAAGTGAAAGGGCTATTGAACCATTAGGCATCATCCATAGTGATGTATGTGGTCCACTAACAGTTGAAGCCAGAGGTGGATATTCCTACTTCATCAAATTTACTAATGATTTCAGTAGATATGGTTATGTCTACCTTATGAGACATAAGTTTGAAGCCTTTGATAAGTTCAAAGAATTCAGGAATGAAGTATATAATATGTTGGCATAAGTATTAAGGCTCTTTGGTCGGATCGAAGAGGTGAATACTTGAGCTCAGGGTTTTCTAAATACCTGAAGAAGTGTGGGATAGTATCACAACTCATCCCTTCGTATACACCCTAGCACAATGGAGTGTCTGAGAGGAGGAATAAGACCTTACTTAACATGGTTAAGTCCATGATGAGTTTTAGTGATCTACCTACATCATTCTGGGGTTATGCCCTTGAGACTACGACTCACATATTGAACCATGTGCCGTCAAAGTCGGTAGATAAGACTCCATATGGATTATGGAATGGGTGAAAGCCTAACTTGTCTTATCTAAGGATTTAGGGTTGTGAAGCTTATGTCAAGAAGTTGACTTTGAATAAGCTGAGCCCGAAATCTAACAAATGTATCTTTGTGGGGTATCGTAAGGAGACCAAATGGTACTATTTCTACCACCGAGAAGAGCACAAAATTTTTGTCGCTCGTACTGGTGTCTTCTTAGAAAAGGAATTTTTCCTAGTAAGTACTAGTGGGAGAAAAGTAGAACTCGATGAAGTTCTAGAACCACAAGATACATTAGACCAAGGATGGGAAGGTGAGCCATAAGAGGTGGTTAAACATCGTGAGGAGGTTACTCCATAATCTGTGGATCAAAGTGAACCACCTCAAGTAGGACAAGAGCTACGTAGATCTGGGAGGGTACACCATAAGCTAGAAAGATATGGTTATCTCATGACTCAACATGGTGACCTGCTAGTCTACCAAGATGATGAACCCAGAACCTACGAAGGCGCTATATTGGATCCAGATTCCATTAAATGGCTTGAAGCCATGAAATCTGAGATGGATTCCATGTACCAGAACCATGTATGGCGTCTGGTGGAAACACCTGAAGGGTTAAAACCCATAGGGTGCAAATGGGTCTTCAAGAAGAAGACTAACATGGATGGCAAGGTGCACACTTATAAGGCACAATTGGTTGCCAAAGGTTTCAAACAAATTCATGGTATTGACTATGAAGAAACCTTTTCGCCGGTTGCCATAATTAAATCCATCCGGATTATGCTTACGATTGCAGCATATCATGATTATGAGATTTGGCAAATGGATGTCAAAACGGCTTTCCTGAACGGAAACCTTGAAGAGGATGTGTATATGACATAACCTAATGGTTTTGTTCTTGATGGGTAAGCTGAGAAGGTATGCAAGTTGCAGAGATCCATTTATGGACTCAAGCAAGCTTCAAGAAGCTGGAACATTCGTTTTGATGAAGCCGTAAAAGAGTTTGGTTTTATTAAGAATGAAGATGAGCCTTGTCTTTACAAGAAAGTGAGTGGGAGCACAGTGGCATTCCTAGTGTTGTATGTGTTAGTAAACGACCCAGTTACGCAGCGGAAAACAAAAACATAAACTCTATGGATCGTTCCTTAGAACCAAGATCTGGGTATAAAAATCACAGTTTATATAAAATAATCAAATATGCAAAAAAATCAGTTCAAGGTTTGAGAAACCATACCCACGTTTGGAGGCTCCACCAATATTGTCTCTGAACGTGTTTGCTACCGATCCAAGTGTAGGATCGAACCGTAGAGGTCCACACGAAGACAATCAACAAGAACCAATGAGGGATTTGCTAGATCCTCCTTAGCCTTAAGAAATCAAGAAGAACAAAAAGAAAAAGTTTGATTTTCAATCAAAGCGGTGAAAATGGCGTGGGAGAGTGTGTTGGGGCAGGAGGTTTTCTCTTTCAATGAAAAATGGAATAACAAAATCACACCCATCTTCAATTAACACTTTTTCTTTTATAGTCCAATTTAAGTTGCCCTATTCCCATATGGAATGGGCTTGGGCTCCAACCCAAACACCCCCAAATTTGCCAAACACTCCCATTTAGATATTTTAATTTAATTCATCATTATCTCAATTAAAATCAATTAATATATATTTAATATATTAACATTTAACAATAATGATAGTTTATTTAAAATATATGCGAACATATATTTAAATGTAATTTCACTTATTTAATTTTTCTAACAAATTAAATAAAGGCTACGACCTTAGCAAATTTAATTGCATAGTGAAATTACCAAAATACCCCTTTACCCTTTCGCCCAAAAAAAAGGCAAAAACGCCCTTCTTTCTTCTTGAGTCTTAAATTATCTTCTATGTGTGTGACCCATAGGCTCCTCATCATACCGGTAGTGTATAGTATCGCGATTAACGCCCAATTAATCGCCTCGCTAATATATTACCAAGATTGGCCCCTAGCAAGGCATCATGGCCACCGATAGATTTGGATTGACAAAGTAGCTACTCAACGATATGGTTACCGTACAATATGATCCTTTCATCATTCGTTATCTCAATGAGACGAAGGCATAGAAATAGTATCAACCTTCGGTTACTCTCGATATTATGTATTTAGTTTACGGACCAATAACTTTGTATTATAATCGGGATAGAGCAACAACTCAATCCCCTTTGTGGCCCAGGTTTTAGTGTCATCGCCATATCTTGGTGCGCCCATGAGATAACTTCTCCCGTACCCGGGAGTGATGAATCCTCTGTCAATCCACCATAGTCTTGATACACTCCTCGATGCAGCCAATCACCAATGTATTGATAGCACTAAAAAGAACTGCGTTGGGCTAGTGTCAAAGCCCGCACCGGTCGGTGCACAAAGGCGCTTCCGGTGATCTCAAGTCTAAGGATCACATGCACCACCATTCATTAGAGGATTTGTTCCATAGACACTGGAGTTACCATCCATATGGAATCCTCGGTGGAGGGTCGATCCGTGGAACTTCTTTGCGGTATAATGCCTCTGCAAACACCCGTGTGTTGCACCGAGTTGTCACCAAACAACCTTGACAAGTGAGATCGTCAATCCTTGCCCTTTCGGCGATTGGTCGTTCACTATGATAGCCTTACCTTAAGTATTATACGTGCCCTTACTTGAGAATAATACTAGGGCTGAGGGCGTTTCTAGAATGGCCACTATATGTGCTCATAGGGTTCTCTATCAAGATTTGAAACACTTGATACCCTCGTCACGGATTCTACCATTCTAAGGACATATATCAATACATATTGCAATAATAATGATTTATGGGATATAGTATAAAATGCCTTTTTATTGATTAACGAACATTATATTACAAAGAGTCAATTCTACAATAATTGATTGGCTCTAGGGCATCTACTCCAACAATCTCCCACTTGCACTATAGCCAATCATTCATGTATTTAATACCAAATGATCTCAAGTGCCTTTCATGCTCGCTGCAATGCAGGCTTTGTCGGATCTCGCGAGATTGTCGTGGTATGCACTTTACTAATCTGCCGCGTCTTTCCTCTCAACTATCTCTCTGATGAGATGGAATCGTGCAAGTGTATGTCGGACTTCTAATGAGACCGTGATTCACTGGCTTGAGCAATTGCTCCATTGTTGTCACAATAGACGTCTATAGGATCAACAATCGTGGGGAACCACACCAAGTTCCGGTGACAAACTTCTTAATCAGATCGCCTCCCTTGGCCATCTCCGAGTGCAATATACTCGGCCTCCATTGTAGAAGTCTCGCTACGCATTGCTTTGCTTGGAGCTCTTCCGACTCAACGCACCGCCATTGAGACAAAATACAAACCCCGATTGCGATCGATAATCATCTTTGTCCGTTTGGAAACTAGCATCACTGTATCCTCTTACTTTGGAGGCTCATCTTCCCCCTCCATAAACCAAGAACATATCCTTAGTCCTCTTGGTGTTAAGAATATTCTTGACACCATCGATGGCTCACGGATCGATTGATATCTACTACAAGTGCTCAAAGCACATGAGACATCAATCCAGAGTACATAGCATGGCATACATGATGGATCCAATTCTTTGATGCATATGGGATCCTCTTCATTCTGTCTCTCTCATCTTGTGTTTTAGGACATAATTCCTTAGAGAGATAAACACCATGTGACATCGGAAGAAATCCTTTCTTGAATTCTTCCATACTAAATCGTTTCAGTACTTTGTCAATATATGCACTCTGACTTAGGCCAAGCAACCTGATGCGTGTTTCCTACAACATGCACAAATAGCAAGTGCACTAGTCGCAAAAGTAATAGAGTGATAAGTAGAGTATCGTTCCCACGAGGATAGTGTTACTAAGTACCGATTTCCCTAGTTTAAGTCCTAATTGAAGCAACAATAAATTGGATTGATGGAAGATTAACAAACTAAATACAAATGCAAAACCCAACAACTTCACTAATTAAACAATTCTAAAAAATTGCTAGGGTGTTGATTTCACCTAGATACGCTAACCCAAATCATAGAATCTATTACCCAAGTTCTAATTCCTTGATTGAAAATCGAATTCCCTAAGTTGTAAAACATACCTTCTCAGGCTACATTTCCCTACTTATCCATATCAAGTTTCCGCACCCAACAAAATGAAGATTAATAGTTCAAAGTCTTTTAAGCTTTATGGAATTCTATCTAGATTTCATAGATCGCTAAACCTATCTCTAGCATTTGCTAATCTACAGGTATTTATCCCCAAGGCACAATCACAAATCACTTCTCAGTCTCATTATGAACAACACACATTTGAATGGTGATCAAGCATCCAAAAGTCATTAAGCAAAGAGATAAACACTCAATCATGAAATTAAACTCAAAGTAAATCAATTCATATAAATTTGAATCATTGTATCAAGGTTACATCAAACCCTAGCTAAATAACTCAGTTCATACTTAAAAACGAAATAAAATTACAAAAACAAACTGAATCAAGATTCATCATTGAAAAGCAAGCAAAAGATGGAGAAATCTTCTCTAATTTGAAGCCCAAATCTTCAATAATCTTCTCCTTCCATGAGGTGCCTCCCAAATCACGAACCAAGACTCTTTTCTCTTCCTTTTCGCTCTAATTTATACCTCTCTCACTTAAGGATGAAGCCTAGCAAGCCAAAAACGCGTCTGGGGCTTTTTATTTTTATATTCAGGTTTCGCCTTACCGGCAAAGACTTTCGGGCCAAATTTTAGCATGATAGAATCTGAATCTGGAAAAGTGTTAAACATATGAATTGTAGCCCTTTAAATTATATTTCTGGTAGTTCAATAATCAGCACAATCCGAGGTCTACAGCCCAAGTTATGATAGAAATACTAAAGCACGTCCAAAGACGTTTTTCTTCAGTTCCCAGCATACTTTTCACAACTTCAAGCCAAGTTTTTACCATTGTCCAGTCAGAATTAGGAAAAACCCAAAACATAAAAGTTGTAGCTCTTGTTCTTAGCTTTCCAAAGCTTCTAAATTCAGGTCATTCCGAGTTTCCAAGCTCAAGTTACACAATTTATGCTCAAAACTGTCATTTGTGCTAAAAATCACTATTTAGGCCTGCAAAGACAAATTAATAGAATTAGGTAGCAATTATAGCCCAAATTGTATGAAAAGTATCCTAAATCCTATCAAAATTCAATGCAAAATCATAGTGTAAAATATGATTATCACAACCTACGCGATTTATCACGATAGATCTTTATACCAAGGATGTAGGCTGCTTCCCCTAAGTCCTTCATGGAGGGAAGCACTTGGATAACCAAGTCTTACCATTGCAAGTTCGGTATAACATTCCCGATCAAGTATGTCATCGACATACAACACTAGGAATGCTACTGCGCTCCCACTCACTTTGTTGTAAACACAGAGCTCATCTTTGCTCTTAATAAAACCGAATTCTTTTACTTCGCATCAAAATGAATGTTCCAAAGCTCCTTGAAGCTTGCTTGAGTCCATAAATGGATCTCTGCAACTTGCATACCTTATTAGCTTGACTATCAAGAATGAAACCATCGAGGTTGTGTCATATACACATCCTCCTCCAAGGTTTCCGTTCGAGGGGAAAGCTGATTTTGACATCCATTTGCCAAATCTCATAGTCATGATATGCGGCAATTGCAAGCATAATCTGAATGGATTTAATCATGGCAAGCGCGAAAAGGTTTCTTCATAGTCAATGCCATGAATTTGTTTGAAACCTTTGGCAACCAACCAATTGCTTTATAAGTATCACGTTGCCATCCATGTCGAGTCTTCTTCTTGAAGACCCATTTACACCATAGGTTTTGCCCCTTCCATGTGGTTCCACCCGGAAGACCACACTTGGTTACAGGTACATGGAGTCCATCTCGATTTCATGGCTTCAAGCCATTTAACGAATCTGGATTGATATAAGCGTCTTCGTAGGTTACGGGTTCATCGTCTTGGTAGACTAGTACGTCACCATGTTGAGTCACGAGATAACCGTATCTCTCGGGCTCATGGCGTACTCTCCCAAATCTCTGCCAGCTCTTGTGCTACCTGAGGTGGTTCACTTTGATCCATAAGTTGTGGAGTAACCTCCTGTGATGCTCAACCACTTCTTATGGCACATCATCTCGTCCTTCGTCTAGTATATCTTGTGGTTCTAGAATTTCATCAAGTTCTACTTTTCTCCCATTAGTACTTCTTAGAAAATATTCCTTTTCTATGAAGACACCAGAAGCAACAAAAATTTTGCGCTCTTACGGGTGGTAGAAATAGTATCCTTTGGTCTCCTTTGGATACCCACAAATATACATTTACAGGGATTTTAGGGCCTAGCTTGTTTGAAGTCAATTTCTTAACATAAGCTTCGCAACCCCAAATCCTTAGATAAGACAAGTTGGGCTTTCGCCCACTCCATAGCTCATATGGAGTCTTATCTACGAACTTTGATGGCACACGATTCCAAAACGTGAGTCGCAGGTCTCTAGGGCATAACCCCGAGCGATGCGGGTAAATCACTAAAAACTCATCATGGACCCTAACCATGTCAAGTAAGGTCCTATTCCTCCTTCGACACTCCATTGTGTTGGGGTGTATAAGGAGGGGTGAGTTGTGATACTATCCCACATTCCTTTAGGTACTCTAAAAACCCTGAGCTTAAGTATTTACCTCCTCGATCCGACCGAAGAGCTTTAATACTTTTGCCCAACATATTCGTACTTCATTCACGAATTCCTTGAATTTATCAAAGGCTTCAGATTTATGTCTCATAAGGTAGACATAACCATATCTCTTTGAAATCATCGGTAAATGTGATGAAGTATGAATATCCACCTCGGCTTCAGCTTTGGTTAGTGGACCACATACATCACTATGGATGATGCCTACTTGACTTTAGTAGCCCTTTCACTTTGTCCTATGAAAGGAGACTTGGCCATCTTGCCTAAAAGGCATGACTCGCATACCTCAAATGACTGGAAGTCAAAAGGGGCCAAAACTCTATCCCTTTGAAGTTTTGCAATGCGAGTCTTATTAACTTGACACAATCTACAATGCCAGAGATATGTTTGGTTTTGATCGCTATGTTTAGCTTTCTTGGTTTCAATATTGAGAATATCTTTATTGTTTAAATCAAGAACATATAATCCATTATATAACCTTGCAATTCCAAATAGAATACCATTCAAACTAAAGGACAACAATCCATTAGATATCTCAAAATGATATCCCATATTATCCAAAAATGGATCTTGAAATAATATTTCTAGAAATAGAAGGTACGTGATAACGATTATGTAGTTCTAATAACAAGCCCGTAGGCAAAGATAAACAATAGTCCCTGCATAATGCACATGTGCTCCATTTCCAACTCATAGGTCCACCTCTCCTTTGGTGAGCACTCTACTCTACCTTTGTTCACGCACATCAGGTACAAATGTGAGTACCACATCCCTGTGTCCATGACCCCAAGATGTTGAAGGAAAGTTAATCTCAATCATGAAAGTACTGAAGTCATAGCCTCGGCTTCTTCTTGCTTGTGAGGAAAGCCTTGCAGTGTTTCCTCCGGTGGCCGAGGCTTGCCACAAAAGAAGCAGAACTACCTTGCCCTTTCCTATGCCACTCTCGGGCCAAAGAGCAACACATCCTTTGGGCTTGGGGCAGGCCTTGGCCTTACCCTTGCCATTACCCTTTGCTTTCTTGGCGGTGAACCCGATAAACGAGGCTTGGACTTTTTCAAGTCTGCTCTGCGATCCTCGGCATGTTTAGAAGTTCGATAGGGTTTTCTCCATCGTGTTCATATTGAAATTCATTATGAACGGAGGGCATATGAGTTAGGCAAGGATTGCGGAATTAAATCCATTTGTAATTACGCATCCAAAGCCCACATCCCAAAGTCTCGAGCCTCTCAATGTGGCTCGATCATCTTGGAAGGCACATGAGGACCAACTTGGGCACCCTCGGTGAGCGACTCCCAAACGGTGCTTTCGACACCTTGTACCTCTCATGTCGAGCATTTGTTTCAAACGGCTCCTTGAGGTGTAGAATAATGGAAGAAGCATCCATATTCTCATATGCCTTTTGCACATAGGTGTCATCGATGCTAACATCAAGCATTGAAGCGCTATCGGCATCATCAAGGAACTTTTGATAAGTATCCTTAACTTCTCCGAGTGGTATCGGATCGAAACGACCATGTATGGCTTTTCAAGGATATACAATTTCTTTTCGACTTGAGTATAATCCGAAGATTACGATACGGTCTAAGAAATTGGATCCATCCAACCTGTTTTCTTTTCGATTATCGGTCGCGGAGTTCATAATGCTCATTTTGGTGAATCTACAATTGCGAGAAAAGATAAAGTTATTATAAAGTTCATTATTATTTAATATGGTCTTATATTAAGCGATGCTCCCACTATTTTACTCAAGCCAATAGCCCTCACTATTAACTCAGGAAAGCCGTTAGCTTTCCTAGTGGGGACCGAGATCCCATCCACGCCCATTTCAAACCTTCGCTTTGGCGAACAAGCCAAAATGAGTTGATTAGGTAGGCCAACAATCTTAATCCACACCGGTTGATAGCCCCACTATTAACCTCAAATGTGAAAAAGCCAACAAGCCAATCACCACAATCCAATGGCTCCGACCATTGTCCTCAAGTGTGATTCTCGATCGATAGAGTGGACACTACATGTCACCACGTACACATAATATGTGTCTTGCTCTACTTTGCCTATGGCGCGTTTATCAACCTTCGCTTTGGCGAACAAGCAAAACCATCATTTTAAGTCGACGATCACCATTAAGGAAAACTCCAATGAATTTTAACCTCCCCTTTGGTAGAAGTATACCCTTGGCTTTGGCGAAAAAGGTTTACGACGTAGTTTGATTAAAACCATGGTAATGGAAGGCATTAAGTGACTTAATATACTTTAATTGAGGGTTTGATATTTAATGTCTCATCAGTTAACTTTGTTAGGGAATGTCATTGTTTGGCATGTTATTCAACATTCAACCTTAGCATGCATTCTAAACAAAATATTAAACGTGCCGGTACATGGCCTAACTAAAACCCGATCTCCTCGAGCCTAGAGGAATCGGTGGGTCACCCTAAAGGTCTGTAATAAACATCTTGAGTCCTCAAGTATGGTTGCCACGTCCTTTGCTCCGACTCCAAGTACATTTCAAAAACATCATTCTAAATTTACAATAAAATTAATATTAAACTAATTTTACATCAACAAATTTAGAAACCTCAATTTACATTCGAGGGGAATGAGATGAGAAAAGAATGTACATCAAGAAAGAGGAGAAGGCAAGAACACGCGAGCCCTATTTAAAAAATATTACAGCCATACATACCCAAAATAATTTAAAACATTCACCTTTAGGTCTAAGGCTCATGTACCGGGCACCATGCAATATACAAACAAGTACAAAGCATACATTTCAAAAAACAATCAATTTTTGAATTGGGTGGGTTTATTAATTAATTATCCTCTTAAATGTGCGTAATGTACATTGGCTTTACAGTTATTAAAACTAGCATTAGACCTTTTCCTTTTACAAAAATTGCCTTGCACCTTGGGGAAAGCTACAAAGTTCCGCCGCGGGAAAGGTTTTATCGCCGCGCGAGGAAGCAGCAAACTTTGCCGCGGCGGCCAAGGTTTTATCTTCACCTCGCCCAGTAGCTTATACAGGTATGTACTTTGCCGCGCCCGAAACTTTCCGAGGCTAGCCCGCGGCGAAGACTCCGAAATCCCAATTCATACAGTTCGCGTTTTTTTGTAGTTTTTGTGTATAAACATGAATCCAAATCAAATCAAAGCACATACGTTCAACCAGGATATTAACCAACCAATATATCAATCATCGACACATTATTAAACAAGTTTATCATTTGAATCATTCATCCATAAACAGATTTTGTAGATTTTCAAAAACAACATGATATCAATCAAATACATGTTATAAATCATACAATAAACTGTAAAATTTGATACCCGAGGTTCTGATACCACTGTTAGTAAATGACCCAGTTACGTAGCAGAAAACAAAAACATAAACTCTATGGATCATTCCTTAGAACCAAGATCCGGGTATAAAAATCACAGTTTATATAAAATAATCAAATCTGCAAAAAATCAGTTCAAGGTTTGAGAAACCATACCCACGTTTGGAGGCTCCACCAATATTGTCTCTAAACGTGTTTGCTACCGAATCCAAGTGTAGGATCGAACCGTAGAGGTCCACACGAAGACAATCAACAAGAACCAAGGAGGATTTGCTAGATCCTCCTTAGCCTTAAGAAATCCAAGAAGAACAAAAAGAAAAAGTTTGATTTTCAATCAAACAGTGAAAGTGGCGAGGGAGAGTGTGTTGGGGCAGGAGGTTTTCTTTTTCAATGAAAAATGGAATAACAAAATCACATCCATCTTCAATAAACACTTTTTCTTTTATTGTCCAATTTAAGTTGCCCTATTCCCATATGGAATGGGCTTGGGCTCCAACCCAAACACCCCCAAATTTGCCAAACACTCCCATTTAGATATTTTAATTTAATTCATCATTATCTCAATTAAAATCAATTAATATATATTTAATATATTAACATTTAACAATAATGATAGTTTATTTAAAATATCTGCGAACATATATTTAAACGTAATTTCACTTATTTAATTTTTCTAACAAATTAAATAAAGGCTACGACCTTAGCAAATTTAATTGCATAGTGAAATTACCAAAAATACCCTTTAGCCCAAAAAAGGGAACAGGGGTACTTATTTCTTCTTGAGTCTTAAATTATCTTCTATGTGTGTGACCCATAGGCTCCTCATCATACCGGTAGTGTATAGTATCACGATTAACACCAATTAATCATCTCACTAATACACATATCCAAGATTCCGGCCCCTTAGCAGGCATCATGCCCACCGATAGATTTGGATTCAGAAAGTAGCTATCTCACAACGATATGGTTACCGGTACAATACGATCCTTTCATCATTCGTTATCTCGACGAGACGAAGGCATAGAAATAGTGTCAACCTTCGGTTACTCTTGATATTATGTATTTAGTTTCTGGACCAATGACATGTATTATAATCCGGATAGAGCAACAACTCAATCCCACTGTGACCACAGTTTTAGTGTCATCGCCATATACTGAATTACGCCGTGAGATAACTTCTCCCGTACTCGGGAGTGATGAATCCTCTGTCAATCCACCATAGTCTTGATACACTCCTCGTCTGACCCAATCACTACCGTATTGTGACTACGAAAAGAAGCTGCGTTAGGCTAGTGTCATGCACCAATCCCGGTGCACAAGGCTCCGGTGATCTCAAGTCTAAGGATCACATGCACCAATATTCGTTAGAGGATTTGTTCCATAGACACTAGGGTTACCATCCATATGGAATCCTCTGGTGGGTCAGTCTAGTGAATTTCTTTGCGGGTATATCGCCTCGAAACAAACACCCATGTGTTGCACAGGGTTGTCACCAAATAACCTTGACAAGTGAGATCGATCCAACGCCTTTCGACAAGGTCCGTTTCAACAACCTTTATGATAGCCTTACCGTATTATCTCGTGCCCTTACTTCGAATAATGCGGGGCTACACGGACGTTTCTAGAATGGCCACTATATGTGCTCATAGGGTTCTCACTATCAAGATTTGAAACACTTGATACCCTTGTCACAGTTCTACCATTCTAAGGACATATATCAATACATATTGCAATAATAATGATTTACGCGATATAGTATAAAATGCCTTTTTATTGATTAATGAACATTATATTACAAAGAGTCAATTATACAATAATTGATTGGCTCTAGGGCATCTACTCTAACAGTATGTCAATGACATACTTCTGATCGGGAATGATATACAGAACTTGCAGTCGGTAAAGACTTGGTTATCCAAGTGCTTCTCTATGAAGAACTAGAAGAAGCTACCTGCATCATTGGAGGTAAGATCTACCGAGATAGATCACGTAGGTTGCTTGGCCTAAGTCCGAGTACATACATTGACAAGATGCCGAAGATTCAGGTATGGAAGAATCCAGAAGGGATTTCTTACGATGTCACATGGTGTCTATCTCTCTAAGGATATGTGTCCTAAAACACACGATGAAAGAGATGGAATGAAGAGGATCCCATATACGTCAGCAATTGGATTCATCATGTATGCCATGTTGTGTACCCAGATTGATGTCTCATATACGTTAAGCACTTGTAGTAGATATCAATCGGATCCAGGTGAGCATCTCTGGATAGCTGTCAAAAAAACATCCTTAAGTACCTAAAAAGGGCTAAGGACATGTTCTTGGTTTATGGAGGGGAAGATGAGCTCACTGTGAGAGGATACAGTGATGCTAGTTTCCAAATAGATAAAGATGATTATCAATCATAATCAGGGTCTGTATTTTGTCTCAATGGTGGTGTAGTGAGCTGGAAGAGCTCCAAGCAACAGTGTGCTGACTTCTACAATGGGAATGAGTATATTGCATTATCTGATGTAGCCAATGAAGCAGTCTAGATTACAAAATTTATGACCGAACTTGGTGTGGTTTCCACAATTGTTGATCCGATAGATGTCTATTATGACAATAATGGAGCAATTGCTCAAGCAAAGGAACCATGGTCTCACCAAAAGTCCAGACACATACTTAGACGTTTTCATCTCATTAGAGAAATGGCTGAGAGGAAAGATGTATAGATCAGTAAAGTGCGTACTGATGATAATCTCGCCGATCCACTAACGAAGCCTCTATCGCAGCAGAAGCATGAAAAACACATAAGGTCATTCGGTATTAAATACATGAATGATTGGCTATAGTGCAAGTGGGAGATTGTTAGAGTAGGTGCCCTTGAGCCAATTTATTATTGTGAGTTTGACTCTATGTTAAACTATTATTCATCAATAAAAAAGGCATATCCTTCTATATCGTGTAAATCATAGTTATATGTAATGACATATGTTCTTAGGATGGTAGAACCGTGATTAGGGTATCAAGTGTTTCAAATCTTGATAGTGAGAACCCTATGATCACATATGGTGGACATTCTAGAAATATCCATAGCCCTAGTATTATTTTGATCAAGGACATAGATAATACGGTAAGGCTATCATAGCGTTGAACGACCCTGTCGAAAGGCAATGATCTCACTTGTCAAAATTGTTTGCCAATAACTTGGTGCAATGCATGGGTGCTTGTTGGAGATAAGTTCACTGGAGAGATCCACCAGAGGATTCCATATGGATGGTAACCCGAGTTTCTATGGAATAAATCCTCTAACGAATTGTGGTGCATGTGATCTTTAAGACTTGAGATCATCGGAGCGCCTTGTGCACCGATTGGTGTAGTTTGACACTAGCCCAACGTAGTACTATTCAGAGCTATCAATACAATAGTGATAGACTTCATCAAGGACTGTATCAAGACTATGGTGGATCGACAAAGGATTCATCACTCTTGGGTACGGGAGAAGTTATCTCACTAGGTAATTTAGTAAATGGCAATGACACTAAATCTGTGGCCACAGTGGGATTGAGTTATTACCCAATCCAATTTAATATTCCTGTCATATTTCCATTAACTGAATACAAACATGTCGAGGATATCTAAGGTTGACACTAATTATGTACCTCAGTCTCGATGAGATAACAATTGATGAAAGGATTTGATTGCACGGTAACCATATCGCTGATAGGCTGCAGTTTTGCTGAATCCAAACCTATCGTGTGGCCGTGATGCCTTACTAGGGGCCAATCTTGATCTGTGTGTAGTGAGACGATTAATTGGTGTTAATCGCAATGCTACACACTATCGATATGATGAGGAGCCTACGGGTCACACACTTAGAAGATAATTTGAGAATTAATTTGTGAGAATGGTATTTTCATCTTTCAGGATGAAAGGGTATTTTGGTATTCTCACAGTGCGATTAAATTTGCTGAGGTTGTTGCCTGTATTTAATTTGATATTAAAATTAAATATGTGAGATTATATTTAAATATATGTATACATATACTTAAATGAATTGTTATTATTAATTAAATGTTAATATATTATTATATATCAATTGATTTTAATTATAATAATAATCAATTAATTTAAAATACCAATTACATGGTGTTTGGTTGCAAGGGTAAGCTTGGGTTGGTGCCCTTGGGTATTCTTTATTGGAATAGGGTTTTAATTAGTTGCACTATATAAGTGCAACTTAATTAAAACACAAAGTATGCTTTTTATAAAAACAAAAACCCTAGCCACCCTCTCTCTCTTTCTCTCTCTCTCACGTTTTTACTCTTTGAGTGGAAAAGAAATTTTTTTCTTTTCTTTGATTGTTCTTGATTCTTAAAGCAGACAATTGTTCTAGCAAAACAATTGTCGGTTCTTTGGATTATCTTCGAGTGGATTTTCGTGAGTGCGATCCTATATTGGATCGATTAGTGAATAATATCTGGTGAATAGTGTTAGTGAATAGTATCTAGTGAGCAGTAGCCAATGAATAGTATTTGTGAGCGAAGTCAGAGATATTCGGAGGAGCCTCCAAACATAGGTATGAACTAAATCCTTGTATGGATTTGTTTTTACACAACTTTTATTTTACATTTTAAATTTATGCATGTAAACAATACAATCTATGCTTGGATTTTGGGATGTGTAAGTGACATTTTCGTTTGTATAATTACGTTTTTTCGATGCGTGAATCTGGTCACTTGCCAACATATATAAGTGTGATGTTTTGTGAATTAAATGTCAGATTTATTCATTCAATCATTTTTCTTTGAAAGAAAAGAAAAACACACACAACCTTCTCCCAAGTCTCATGCCACCCTTTCTTTGTTGAATCAATGTTTCTTTGATTCTTGATTTGATTCTAGAAGCTAAAGAGGATCTAGTAAATCCATCTTTAGCTATTCGGGTTATCTTTGTTACTGCTGGTTCGATTCTATTTTGAATTGGTAGTAAACCAAGCTAGAGACAAGTTTGAAGGACCCTCCAAATGTGTGTAGAACTCTAAACCTTACTCTGATTGTTCATATTACTACAGATTTTGAATTAGCATATAAACTGTATAATTTGTGCCTTGATCTTGGTTTAATGGCAAACGATCTGTGCTCTAAAATTTTATTTTCAGCTGCCATAAACTCGATCGTTTCCTAATAGTTTTGTGATCAGGTTTTCAACGAGATCGACCGTACTATTTGCTTAAACATAGTATTGATTATACGAAAAACGCTTTCAAAACTAGTGCTCGATTCACCCTCAATCGACATCCATTATCTGTGGATGAAAAACTAAGTAAAATGGGGTATCGGACCTATACGACTTTCTACTCATTTTTTCATAAGGCTTTCAATGAGATCGACCTGTTGTTTGCCTAAACTCAGTATTGATTATATGGAAAAGAAAATGCTCGAAAACTAGTGCTCGATTCACCCACAATTGAGATCCATTATGGGTGGCTGAAAAACTGAGTAAAACAGAGGGGTCTCGGGCTTATGCGGGTATCTGCTCGTTTTGTCATTTAGTTTTTGAGAAGATCAACCATGCTGTTTGCCTAAACTTAGTATTGATTATACGAAAAAGAAATCGCTCAAAAAGTAGTGGTCGATCCACCCACAATCGAGATCCATTATGGGTGGCTAAAAAACTAAGTAAAATAGGGTATTGGGCCTATGCAGGCTCATGCTCATTTTTTCATCAGGTTTTTGACGAGATTGACCCTGTTGTTTGCCTAAACTCAGTATTGATTATACAGAAAAGAAAACGCTTAAAAACTAGTGCTCGATTCACCCACAATCGAGATTCGTTATCGGTGGCTGAAAAACTAAGTAAAACAAGGTATCAGGCCTATACGGCTTTCTGCCCCTCATTTTGTCATCAGGTTTTCGATGGGATTGACCCTGCTCTTTGCCTAAACTCAGTATTGATTATAAAAAAAAGAAAATGGTCAAAAACTAGTGCTCGATTCACCTGAAATGGAGATCCATTATTGGTGGCTGAAAAACAAAGTAAAAGGGGTATCGGGCCTATGCGGGTTTATACTCGTTTTGTCATCAGGTTTTCGACGAGATTGACCTCGTTATTTGCCTAAACTTAATATTGATTATAAGGGAAAGAAAAAACTAAAAACTAGTGCTCGATTCACCAACAATCGAGATCCATTATCGGTGGTGGGGCCGAGGTAAGCAGGGTATCGAAGCTTTATCTGCGGATTATTTGCACGTTTTGTCATCATATTTTTGATGAGATTGACCCTACTATTTTCCAAAACTCAGTATTGATTATAAAAAAAATAAAACTCTCAAAAACTAGTGCTTGATTCACCCACAATCAAGATCCATTATCCGTGGCTAAAAAACTGAGTAAAACGGGGTATCGGGCCTACGTGGCTTTCTGCTCGTTCTCTCATCAAGTTTTTGATGAGATCAACCCTGCTATTTGCCTAAACTCAGTATTGATTATACAAAAAAAGAAAATTCTCAAAAACTAGTGCTCGATTGACTCGAAATGGAGATCCATTATCAGCGACTGAAAAATTGAGTAATACGGGGTATCGAGCCTATATGGCTTCTGCTCGTTTTGTCATCAGAATTTCGATGCGATCGACCTTGCTGTTTGCCTAAACTTAGTATTGATTATACAAAAAATAAATCGCTCAAAACTTAGTGCTCGATTCACCCACAATTGAGATCCATTATCGGTGGTTGAAAAACTAAGTAAAACGAGGTATTGGGCCTTTGCGGGTTTTTGCACGTGTTGTCATTAAGTTTTTGATGAGATAGACCCTGCTATTTGGCTAAACTCAATATTGAATATATGAAAAATAAAACACTCAAAAACTAGTGCTTGATTCTCCTACAATCGATATCCATTATAGGTGGCTGACAAACTGAGAAAAAATGGGGTATCGGGCCTATGCGGGTTTTGGCTTGTTTTGTCATTAGGTTTTCGATGAGATCAACCTTGCTGTTTGCCTAAAATCAGTATTGATTATATGAAAAAGAAAATTCTCAAAAACTAGTGCTAGATTCACCCACAATCAAGATCCATTATGGGTGGCTGAAAAACTGAGTAAAATGAGGTATCGAGCCTATGCGGGTTTCTGCTCATTTTGTCATTAGGTTTTTGATGAGATCGACCCTGCTGTTTGGATAAACTCAGTATTGATTACACAAAAAATAAAATGCTCAAAAACTTGTGGTCGATTCACCCACAATCGAGATCCATTATCGGTGGCTGAAAAACTGAGTAAAATGAGTATCGGGCCAATACGGTTTTCTGCTCATTTTGTCATCAGGTTTTTGACGAGATTGACCTTGCTTTTTGCCTAAACTCGGTATTGATTATACAGAAAAGAAAACGCTCAAAAACTAGTGCTTGATTCACCCAAAATGGAGATCCACTATCGGTGGCTGAGAAATAGAGTAAAATGGGGTATCGAGCCTGTGTAGGTTTCAACTTGTTTTGTCATCAGGCTTTTGATGAGATCGACCCTACTGTTTGCCTAAACTCAGTATTGATTATACAAAAAAATAAAATGCTCAAAAACTAGTGCTCGATTCACCTACAATCGAGATCCATTATCGGTGGCTGAAAAACTGAGTAAAATGGGGTATAAGGCATATGCAGGTTTCCGCTCGTTTTGTCATGAGGTTTTCGACAAGATCAACCCTGCTGTTTGCCTAAACTTAGTACTGATTATACAAAAAAGAAAACGCTCAAAAACTAGTGCTCAATTTTTTAGAGTTGGTACCTAGAACCAATCAATTATTGTAAAATTGACTATTTGTAATGATGTTTATTAATCAATAAAAGGCAATTTTCTTCTATATCATGTAAATCAAAATTGTGTGCATTGATATATGTCCTTAGGATGGTAGAATCGTGACGAGGGTATCAAGTGTTTCAAATCTTGATAGTGAGAACCCTATGATCACATATGGTGGCCATTCTAGAAATGTCCATGCTTGATTATTCGACCAAGGACATAGATAATACAGTAAGGCTATCATAGTGTTGAACGACCCTGTCGAGAGACAGTGACTGATTTCACTTGTCAAGGTTGTTTGTCGACAACCAAGTGCGACACATGGGTACTTACTATAGGCAAGTTCACTGGACAAACCCACCAGAGGATTCCAATGTTGGAGTAGGTGCCTTAGAGCCAATCTGTTATTGTAAAATTGACTCTGTAATAAATGTTTATTTATCAATAAAAGGCATATTCTTCTATATCGTGTAAATCACAGTTATATGTAATGATATATGTCCTTAGGATGGTAGAAGCTGGTGACGAGGGGTATCAAGTGTTTCAAATCTTGATAGTGAGAACCCTGTGATCACATATGGTGACCATTCTAGAAACGTCCATAGCTCTAGTATTATTCTGACCAAGGACACAAATAATATGGTAAGGCTATCATAGTGTTGAACGACACTATCGAAAGGCAATGACTGATCTCACTTGTCAAGGTTTTTACGATAACCCGGTCTGGCGAATGGGTGCTTGCTAGAGGCAAGTTCACTAGATAGACCCACTAGAGGATTCCATATGGATGGTAACCCTAGTGTCTATGGAATAAATCCTCTAACGGATGGTGGTGCATGTGATCCTTAGACTTGAGATCACCGGAGTGCCTTGTGCACCAATTGGTGTAGTTTGACACTAGCCCAACGTAGTTCTATTCAGAGCTATCAATACGGCAGTGATTGGCTACATTTAAAAGTGTATCGAGAGTATGGTGGATTGACAAAGGATTCATCACTCCTGGGTATGGGAGAAGTTCTCTCACTGGGTAATCTAGTAAATGGCAATGACACTAAATCTATGGCCACAGTGGGATTGAGTTGATGCTTAATCCAATTTATTATTCTGGTCATTGGTCCATTAACTGAATACAAAATGTCGAGGATATTTGAGGTTTACACTATTTCTGTACCTCAATCTCGATAAGATAACAGATGATGAAATGATTGGATTGCATGGTAACCATACCGTTGATAGGCTGTAGTTTCGCTGAATTCGAATCTATCGGGTGGCTATGATGCCTTGCTAGGGACCAATCTTGGTCTGTATGTAGTGAGACGATTAATTGGTGTTAATCGCGATACTACACTGCCGATATGATGAGGAGCTTAAGGGTCACACACTTAGAAGATATTTTAAGAATCAATTTGTGAGAAGCGTATTTTCGTCTTTCAGGACAAAAGGGTGTTTTGGTAATCTTACAGTGCAATCAAATTTGCTGAGGTTGTTGCCTGTATTTAATTTTAATATTAAAATTAAATTAGTGAGATTATATTTAAATATATCTATGTATATGTTTAAATGAATTATTATTATTAATTAAATGTTAATATATTATTATATATTAATTGATTTTAATTATATAATAATTAATTAATTAAAATACCATAAAGGGGGTGTGTTTGGTTGCAAGAGTGTATGGTTGGAGTCCATGGCTATTCCTAAGTGGAATATGGTTTTAATTGTTGCACTATGTAAGTGAAACTTAAAATTACCACAAGGAGATATATTAATTCAATTAAAAACCCTAGCCACCGTATCTCTGTCTCTCTCTCTCACACGTTACACTCTTGAGTGAAGAAGAAAACTTTTCTTGTTCTTCTTTCATGATTCTTGAAGCCCTTGATTGTTCTAGCAAAATAATCAAGGGTTCTGCAGATTATCTTCGTGTGGACTTTGGCGTGCTGTCGTAGGCACCCAGAATTAAAACCTTCCCCGAACCCTAACTGCGAGCCGTAAATAGGGTAAGCAAGATTCGATCCCACGAAGAGTGTCTAGCCAAATTTTCTTTGATGTGAAAAAAGGTGGGGGTATGTGTAAAAAGCAGAAAACAATCTCGGCAAAAACAAAAACAATTTAATTGAATTCAATCAAAATAGCGAACTTGGTCTCTGTCAACATCCACCATCGGAATCTTAAAACTGATCATTGATGCAAAGATAATCAATTCACACATTGAATATTCACCGTTGGAACTAATTTCCTATCTCTCCTTAATTGTAATTAATCGAAACAAGCGATCCTAATTAATCTTACCCTAAACAACCCTAGACAAGCGCTCAAGATTTAATCTAGTGGCAGCCTTAAGAATTAGAGATCGATGAAGCTTAAACAACACAAACACAAGCGGTTGTATTTAATTTAGTTGAATGTTCTTCGTAGGTTACTAATTCTTGACGCAGCAAATTACTAACCCTAATTGCTTCACAAGTTGGAGGGATCAAACAATTACGGATTTGATATCAAACTTAGCAGAGATTTCAACAAATAATACACTAGTAGGCCTCCTAATAATTAAATGCATCAATCATGAAAAATATGCGCAGAATAACATTCAATACTCAAGCATGAATTTAACACTAAAAACAAAAAGATCTCACAGTTTATTTGATTCCGAGGTTTCCGTTTCCTTCGACCAAGTTACAAAAGTTCTAGCAGCTCATGACCATCACAAAAACTCAAAAGAAAGAAAAAATTCCAGAATAGAGAAGAGAGAGAGGCGTGGTCTCCCTTAAAACCTAATCTGAATCTCCCTTTTAAAATCCAATTCAAATCTGGAAAAAAACCTCTCAATCTCCTAAACAAATTCTAATATCCTAAAATAACACTTATCCTAATCTGATTAATTGGAAATAAAATAAAATAGAGTCCTAATAAAATAGGAAAGTGGTGTTTCCAGCTGTAATTTTCGTGCAATAGGTCTTCAAATCTTCCAATAAAAATCTGCCTATTTGAATTGCATGACAAGGCAGAATGTTCCAGAACGTCCAGTGTAGATGCGTCAACTTCAAGCTCGATTACAGCCTTGATTCAACAAGTATCTCTCTAAACTCAAAACATAAAAGTTGTAGATCTCTTTCTTAGCGTTCCACAGCATTTTGAATCATCTCAATCGGAGTTCGGATGAGAGAATTATGCCCAGATTACGAAGCAGTGGTGAAACTGTCCGAATTCACCTAATTAATTCCGTTTTTCAATTAACACCTCCATTTGCTTCCTAAACCAAAATAAAGTAATAATGAGTACAATTAGGCAACAAATACGTATAAAAGACTAAACATTAAGGGGGTTAAATATGACATTTTGCATTCCCATCAGACTTCCGTGAGTGCGATCGTTCATTGGATCGATTAGCGAAGAATCACGTGAACAATAACCGATGAATAGTAGTCGGTGAACAGTGTTCGTGTCCAAAGTCAGAGATATTCAGAAGAGCCTCCAAACGTCGGTATGAACGAAATCCTTGTATGGATTTGTTTTTAATACAGTTTTATATTACGTTTCAGTTTATGCATGAAAACGTTACAATCTGTACTCGGATCTTGGTTCGTGTAATTGATCGATTCGTTTTAAATATTACATTTTTTCCGCTGTGCGAATCCAGTCAATTACTAACATCCAGATAGATGGTAACCCTAGTGTCTATGGAATAAATCCTCTAATGAATGGTGGCGTATGTGATCCTTAGACTTGAGATCACTGGAGCACCTTGTGCACCGATTGGTGTAGTTTGACACTACCTAACGTAGTTCTATTCAGAGCTATCAATACATTAGTGATTAGTTGCATTAAGAAGTGCATCAAGACTATAATGGATCAACAAAGGATTTATCACTCCTGGGTACGGGACAAGTTATCTCACAGTGCAATTCTATGAATGGCAATGACATTAAAGCTGTGGCCACAGTGGGCTTGAGTTGTTGCTCAATCCAATTTATTATTCCGGTCATTGGTCTAGTAACTGAATACAAAAATATCGAGGATATCTGAGGTTGACACTATTTATGTACTTTGGCCTCAATGAGATAACGGATGATGAAAGGATTTGATTGCATGGTAACCATATTGTTGATAGGCTGCGATTTCGGTGGATTCGAATCTATCGGGTGCCCATGATGCCTTGCTAGAGGCCAATCTTGGTCTATGTGTAGTGAGACAATTAATTGGAGTTAATCACGATACTACTCACTGCTGATATGATGAGGAGCCTACGGGTCACACACTTAGAAGACAATTTAAGAATCAGTCTATGAGAGGGGTGTTTTAGTCTTTTAGGACGAAAGGGTATTTTGGTAATCTCACAGTGCAATTAAATTTGCTGAGGTTGTTGCCTGTATTTAATTTTAGTATTAAAATTAAAATTAGTGAGATTATATTTATATATTTGTGCGCATGTATTGAAATGGATTATTATTAATAATTAAATGTTAATATATTATTGTCTATATATTAATTTATTTTAATTGTAATAATAATTAATTAAAATTTAAAATACCATTTAAAGGGTGCTTGGTTGTAAGGGTGAACTAGGGTTGGAGCCCATGCCTATTCCTAAGTGGAATAGGGTTTTTAATTGCTGCACTACATAAGTGCAACTTAAAATTAAAAATATAATGATTCATTTAATTAAAAAAAAAAAAAACCCTAGCCACCCAAAAGCTCTGTCTCTCTGTCTCTCTCTCTCTCACGTTTTCACTCTTTAGTGAAAAAGGAAAAATTCTTTTCTTGATCTTCCTTGATTTTTGAAGCCCTTGGTTATTCTAGCAAAATAATCAAGGGTTCTACGGATTGCCTTCGTGTGGACAATGTGAGTGGGTTTCTACGTTGAATCGAGTAGCAAAATCAAATCCAGAGATATTTGGAGGAGCCTCCAAACGTGCATAAGTGTTCTAGATCCTTGTATGGGTTGTTTATTTTACACAAATCTGTTTTATACATTTTAAGTTTATGCATGTAAACAACTTAATCTATGCCTGGATTTTGGGATGTGTAAGTGATCTTTTCGTTTAATATACATTTTTCCATTGCACGAAGATGGTTGCTTGCCAATAGTGGTATCAGAGCCTTAGGTACCAGATTGATTTGTTTGATAACACGTTTTGTTTGATAACTTGTTTTTGAATAAACTGTTTCCATAAATTTGAAAAATTATGTTGATTGCATAATTGTATTGATCAATTGACTAATGATGTGTTGATGAATAACTTATTGGTTGGTTGGTGTCCTGGTTGAATGCTTGTGCATTCGATTTGATTTGGATCCGTGTCATTACGTGAAAAACTACAAAAAAGGGTGACTGTGCGATTCACTGTTTTACATTCGTCGCGGCGAGTGGCAAAAAGTGAATCTAGCCACGGTGAAATAAACTCTTGCCACGACGACTTGTCAAAAAGTTTATCTCGTCACGACAAAATAAAACTTCGCCACATTTGGAATTTTTTTGTGTTTTCTGAAGTTCACGATCGATGTGGCGAAATAAAACTTCGTTGCAGTGACCATGGTATTTGAACTTTGCCGTGGCAAAAAAGTTCTTCTGCGACAAGAAAGCTATTGTTCCACTTTTTCGTTTTTCACACAGGGGCCAAATTATAGTTTTTTGAACCTTTAAAGCCAATAATCATTCTACACATTTAAGAGGGTAATTTAATAATTTTCACCCATCCAAATTCAAAATGTTTATTTTGGATATATGCAATGTTCTTGTTTTAAATAAATAGGACCTGCATGTCCTGCCTCTCTCTATAAATTCTCTATGTATTTATTCTTCTCATCTTACTTCCCTCGTACGTAACGCGAGGTTTCTATTTTATTGATGTGAATTAGAATATGATTTTTATTATAAATTCTTTGTAATGACCGTGATGAAGAAATGGAGGAGCAATGGCGAGGCGAACTTCAAGACCTAAGTTTATTTTTAGACCTCTAGGTTGACCCACCGATTCCTCTAGGCTCGAGGAAATCGGTTTTAGTGGGCCATGTATCGGCATGTTTAATTTTGTTTAGAATGCATGCTAAGGTTGAATGTTTAACAGCATGCCGATCAAATGACATTCTAACAAAGATAATAAATTGGTGAGACATAAAATAAAACCCTCAAACAAAGGATATTAAGTCACTTGAAATGCCTTCAATCACCATTTCTTTAATCAAACCACTATTCGTTGGAACCTTGTTCACTAAAGCGAAGGGTACACTTCTACCAATAGGAGGTTAAAGTTCATTAGAGTTTTCCTTAATGGTAATGAGTCGACTTAAAATGACGTGTTTTGCTTGTTCGCCAAAGGAATGTTGATAAACACGTCATAGCATAGTAGAGAAGTATACTTGTTATGTGTATGTGGCAACATGTAGTGTCCACTCTACTGATTCTGTGAATCACACTTGAGGACAATGGCTTTAGTCATCGTATTGTGTGATTGGCATGTTGGCTTGTTTCACATTTGAGGTTGGTAGTGGAAGCTATTAACTGATATGGATTAAGTTTGTTGGCTTACCTAATCAACCCATTTTAGCTTGTTCGCCAAAGCAAAGGTTTGAAATGGGCTAGTGGTAGCGTGCTGAATGCACCAAATTAATTAACCTTACTAAACTAACTACTAATTTGCATATAGGGTGAGCAAGGGTCGATGCCACAGGGAATGATTCAATTAAATCCTATATTCTATGCCAATAACCACAACGAAGACAACAGGAAAATAAAATAAAATCCTAAATAGTAAACACGACAGCAGAATAATGAAAGGGGTTGTAATTAATGCAATCTAAAGTGAAACAAATAAATCTCCAATGGTAGAAAATATCATATTAAAAACAACCGGTTGTTGGTTCAAGATCCACCTAAACATGCATTGGACATGAACTAACTGTAACATTATTCTATCTCGTTATTATGGAATTACTAACCCTAGGATACAATAAGCTCTGTTACCCGAATTTTCCCTTAATAGGCACTACTGAAATAAGCTCTTCAATTAGATCCTAACCCTTGAATAACCTAGAATAAGCTCTCTAAGTTTAATTCAATGGCAGCCTTAAGAATTAGGAAAATAGATTAATCCAAGCAACAGTTACGCAAGATCGGATTATTTAACTTAGGTTATGTTATTCAAGGTGACAGACTGAAAACTTGTCTGTAATCATCTATCATCATGTGTTACTCATTGAATAAAAGAGGACAATTACGTATCACAATTCCTAATTCTAACATATAAAATTCCGATTAAACAATTTAGTAGGCCATTACTAAATCACCCAAACAAAATTCATAAACAATTAAAACAGAATAACATAAACAATTCCAATAAGAACTAGATTAAGAATAATGTTACTGAAGTTAAGTTACACCAATGACATGAATTCAGGCTTCAAAATCCCCTTGAACTGAAGAAGAAAGATCATGAGCACATCTTGAAGTCGAAAGTAAAAAACTAAAAAACAAAACTCCACTGCTATTCTCCCCCTTTTTAACCTAAGAACTCCTAAATAAATAACATATTTTTTCCTCAATTCTGCCCTAGGAAAAACAAAAATTACTTTCCTAGACCTTTCCTAAAAGATAGACTCCCAAAACTGTCAATCCTTATCAGATATGGAAAACAGAATCCATAATCCAGATTGCACCAGGATTCTCACAATGTAAAAGAGCCTTTCAGGGGGTTGGTCACTTCACAAAAGTTGTAGTCCTGGATGTGTAGATGAATTTGGGCTTTTGAATCACCTGCTTTTGATATCTAAAGCTCTAGTTAGGCCCATTCGAAGACTCAATACTCAGCCAGGAAATCCTTCAGCAAAGAGGATTCCAGGTCTGGTTTTGCAACAACTAATGATGTCCCAAACGAACTCGGATTCTCACCATAATACCTTCCTGGAAAGCTTGATTCGTCTACTTTACTTTTTCTGAAGAACACTTTTGCAATAGAGAAATCTGACTCCATGAAAAACCTAAAAAACGCATCACTAGTTAGAGTAACAAAAAATCTGGAATTTCCTGATCTTTTCTCAATTATTTCATAAAGTCTATCCAAATATGCCAAACTTACAAAATAAACTCTACTCAACTCAACTAGGCATAAAACATAACAAAGAACATAATATGGAAGGAATAAAAATATATAAATTACACTCTTATCAGCTAGATGGGATCTTAGTCAACTAGGAAAGCCAACAGGCTTTCCCGAGTTAATAGTGAGGGCTACTGACTTGAGGAAAATAGTGTGAGCATTTTTAATAAAAGACCATATCAAAATAATAATAAACATTATATTGGCTTTACGTTTCTATATTGTAGATTCATTTAAAAATGAGCAATATCAACTTACGATTGATAATCGAGAAAGAAAGCAGGCTGGATGGATCTAATTTCTCATACTGGTATCGAAATCTTTAGATTATACTGAAGTCCAAAAAGAAATTATATATCCTTGACAAGCCTTATTTGGCTAAGCCTGATCCTGATGCCACTCAAGAAGTAATAGAAACTTACCAAAGGTTCCTTGATGATGTTGATACTGTTCAATGCCTTACGTTAGCATCGATGACACCTGAGCTACAAAAGCAGCATAAGAATATGGATGCTACTGCCATAATTTTTCACCTTAAGGAGTTTTTCAAAGGAAACGCTCAACATGAGAGGTACAAGGTGTCGAGTGCATTGTTTAGAAGTTGATAAGAATGCAAAATGTCATATTTACCCCCCTTAATGTCTAGTCTTTTATACTTATTTGTTGCCTAATTGAACTCATTATTATTCTATTTTGATTTAGGATGCAAATGGAGGCGTTAATTGCAAAATGGAACTAATTAAGTGAATTCGGACAGTTTCGACATTGTTTCGTAATCTGGGAATAACTCTCTCATCCAAGCTCCGATTGAGATGATTCAAAATTCTGTGGAACCATAAGAAAGAGATCTACAACTTTTATGTTTTGATTTTGGAGAGATACTCACTGAATCAAGGTTGTAATCGGGCTTGAAGTTGATGCACCTGCACTGCCGACGTTCTGGAACATTCCGCCTTGTCATGCAATTCAAATAGGCAGATTATTACAAGAAGTTTTGAAGACCTATTGCACGCAAATTACAGCTGGAAAACACCACTTTCCCTTTTTATTTTAGGACTTTATTATTTTATTTCCAATTAATCAGATTAGGATAAATGTTACTTTAGGATATTAGAATATTTTGAGGAGATTGAGTAGAATTAGAATTAGAATTTAGATATTTTTAAAAGAGAGATCAGATTAAGGATTACAAGACATATCACACACACCACACCTCTCTCTTCTCTTCTCTTCTCTGCAATTTTCTCTTTTGAGTTTTTGTTTATGGCCATGAGAGGTTAATTTTTATACCTTAGTCGAAGGAAACGGAGGCCTCGGAATCAATAAACTGTGAGATCTAATCTATTTTTCCTAGTGTTCAATTTTCATGTTTGAGTATTAGATGTTTTTCTGTACCTAATTTTATGATTGTTTCGTTTAATTACTAGGAGGCCTACTAGTCTATTATTTGTTACAATCTCCTGCTAAGTTAGATATCAAATCCGTAATTGTTTGATCCCTCTAACTTGTGAAGCAATTAGGGTTATTAATTTGCTGCGTCAGGAATTAGTAATCTTAAGAGGAACACTCGACTAAATTAAATGCAACCGCTTAAGTTTGTGTTGTTTAGCTTCATCGATTTCTCTAATTCTTAAGGCTGCCACTAGATTAAATCTTGAGCGCTTGTCTAGGGTTGTTTAGTGGTAAGATTAATTAAGATCTCTTATTTCTTAATTGATTACAATTAAGGAGAGATAGGAAAATAGTTCCAACGGTGAATATTCAGGTATGAATTGATTTAATTTTGCATCAATGATCAGTTGTAAGATTCCGATGGTGGATGTTGACTAAGACCAAGTTTCGTTATATTAATTGATTTCGATTTGAATTGTTTTTGTTTTTGTTTTTACTAAGATTGTTTTTACTGTTTCTCCCAAAACCCCCACAACCTTGTTCACATCATCGAAAATTCGGCTTAGACACTCTTCGTGGGATCGACCCTTGCTTACCCTATTTACGCCCAGTAGTTAGGTTAGGAAGGTTTTTAATCTTGGTTGCCTACGGACAAGACACAAGTCATATGACTGAGGGAGCCCAAGTTGGTCCTTATGTGCGCAAGATGATTGGGTACATAAAGAGGCTTGAGACTTTGGGATTTGGGTTGGATGTAGAATTACAAATGGATTTAATTCTGTAATCTTTACCTGATTTTTTTGCACCGTTCATTATAAATTTCAATATGACATGATGGTGAAATCCTGTTAGAGCTTCTGAAGATGCTAAGGACTGTGGAGTAGGACATGAAAAGGTCCAAGCCTGTTTTACTGGTTACTGCCAATAAAGGAAAGGGTAAGGGCAAAGGAAAGGCCAAGGCCAATCCCAAGGCCAAGCCCAAAGGATAGATGGTCTCAAGCCTGAGGATGGCATTGGGAAAGGTGGGAAGGTAGTCTGCTACTATTGTGGCAAGCCTAGCCATTAGAGGAAACGCTGCAAGGCTTTCCTCGCGAACAAGAAGAAGTTAGATGCTTCGACTTTAGGTATGTACTTGATTGAGATTAACTTCTCTCCTTTAACATCTTGGGTCATTGACACAGGGTGTGGTACTCACATTTGTATTGATGTGCAAGGACTAAGGTAGAGTAGATTGCTCGCCAAGGGAGAAGTGGACCTACGAGTTGGAAATAGAGCACATGTGTCTGCATTAGTTGTAGGGACTTATTGTTTATCTTCGCCTACGAGCTTATTGTTGGAACTCAAAGATTGTTATTTTGTACCTACAATTTCTAGAAACATTATTTCAGTATCTGCTTTGGATAATATAGGATATTGTTTTGAGATTTCTAATGGATTGTTGTCCTTTAGTTTAAATGGTACTCTATTTGGAATTGCAAGGTTATATAACATATTATATGTTCTTTATTTAAACAATAAAGATATTCTCAATCTTGAAATTAAGAAAGCTAAACATAGCGATCAAAACCATACATACCTCTCTCATTGTAGATTGGGTCATGTTAATCAGACCGGCATTGCAAAACTTCAAAGAGATGGATTTTTAGACCCTTTTGACTTCCAATCAATTGAGGTATGCAAGTCAGACCTTTTAGGCAAGATGACCAAGTCACATTTCAAAAGATAAAGTGAATGGGCTACTTAACTGCTAGGCATCATCAATAGTGATGTATGTGGTCCACTAACAGCTGAAGCCAGAGGTGGATATTCCTACTTCATCACATTTACTGAAGATTTTAGTAGATATGATTATTTCTACCTTATGAGACATAAATATGAAGCCTTTGATAAGTTCAAAGAATTTAGGGATGAAGTACAGAACATGTTAGACAGAAGTATTAAGGCTCTTTGGTCAGATCGAAGAGGTAAATACTTGAGCTTAGGGTATTCTGAATACCTGAAAGAGTATGGCATAATATAACAACTCACCTCTTCATATACACCCTAGCACAATGGAGTGTCTGAAAGGAGGAATAGGGCTGTACTTGATATGGTTAGGTCCATGATGAGTTTTAGTGATCTACCCGTATCATTCTTTGGCTATGCCCTAGAGACTACGATTCACGTATTAAACCATGTGCCATCAAAGTTTGTCGATAAGACTCCATTTGAACTATTGAGTTGGCAAAAGCCCAACTTGTCTTATCTAAGGATTAGGGGTTGTGAAGCTTATGTAAAGAAATTGACTTCGAATAAGCTAGGCCCAAAATCCTGTAAGTGTATATTTGTGGGGTATCCAAAGGAGACCAAATGATACTATTTCTACCACCCAGAAGAGCGAGGTGTGCCACAAAAGGTGGTTGAACATCGTGAGAAGGTTACTCTATAATTTGTGGATCAAAGTGAATTGATAATCTGAGAATTATACTATTTTTATTAGGCTTTTAGGCTGGATTTTAGATACTTCTTAGTTCATTTATGCTTGAATTGTTACTTAATTCTTTACATTTCGTGTTTCAGGCTAAAATGGACATTTTGAGCAAATAATGAGCGAATTGGAGTTTCTGGACTTAGAAGTAAGTGGATCTCGGAATTTGGGAGAGTTCTGAAGCAGAATGAAGCACTATGAAGCTTGTTCCCATGGGAGAGCACCAAAGATCGAAGATTCAAGCAAAGAAGCAAGCGGAGGGCATTTCTATAATTTTAGAATTCTTCATGGAGGTTTCCCGCAGCGAAATTTGTTCTTCACAGCGACAAAATGAGTCACACACGAGAATCCATTTCACTTTGTCACTGCGGCGAGATTTCTTCTTCGCCACGGCGAAGTCTGCAGTTTTCAGTCTCTTTAAAACACACAGTTTCATTTTTAGGCAAAGTTTTAGGTTTTTGGGCGAGGTATAAAAGCGAAGCTTTACCATTTTGAGAGGGGGTTGCGTTTTCCTTAGTCTAGAGCAGCTTTTTCATCTTCTTAGTTTTAGATTTGACGATTTTGTGTTAAAAAGTGAGAAGATTTGGGATTGAATCTGGTGGATTCTTCAACTAGGGGAGATCTCTTGTCTTTTCTCTCATTTTATCATGTTGAACTTTGTGTTTATTGTTTGGCTTGCTTATTGTATTGATTTAGCTATGAACTAACCCATTTTGGGTTAGGGTTTTGATGTAGTTCAGATTCTTATGGATTAAGCAATTGATTTGTATTAATTTCATATGCTATTGAAATGATTGTGGGGTTATTCTGTTTTTAATGTTATTAATTGATGAGCATGATGAGATTGAGAAATGAGTCATGTTAAGCTTCTTGGGTAATCACCATTGTAGTATTAAATGCTAGAGATAGATTTAAGAATCAATGAAATCAATCTAGGATTCTAGGTGCTTAATGAGCTTAGAACTATTAATCTTCAATTTGTTGGGTGCGGAAGTTTAATAGGGAAAAGTAGGAAAACATAGCCTAAGAAGGTATATTTACAATTTAGAGAATCCTTACAATTAATGGATGTGAATATGGAATTAGCATAATCTGTTGGTTTAATCCATAGAGTCCGAATGAAATCAAAACCCTATCCATTTGTTTAAATTGATATTAGCTTGCTTTTTAATCTTGCTTTTATAATTTAGCTTTGAATATTTAGAAATTTTGTTTTAGTTTTAAGTTTAATTTTCTCCCATTAATCCAAACAAATTTGATTGCTCTAACTTCAAAATAGTAGAAAACTTAGTGCTTAGCAACCAATCCTCGTGGGAACGATACTCACTCATCATTTTATTACTTTGTGCGACTAGTGCACTTGCTATTTATGCATGTTGTTAGTAACAACGCATCAAGTTTTTGGCGCCGTTGCCAGGGATTGAGTTTTGTGTTATCATTAAAATTTTCTTGTGTTAGCTAGATTGGAGTTTTGTTTTTATTTAATTGTTGTTGTTTAATGTTCGTTGGTCTTTTAGGTTGGTGTGATCTCACTCTTTCTATTTTTCTGTGTAGTTTATGTGAAGAGCAAGACGTTAACCCGGTGGTTGGTGATTTTAAGATTGAAAGAACCACTTGAAGACTGAATAGAGAAAGAAGAGAAAGAGAAGCTACAGTTGAACCAGAAGTAAGAGTTGTAGAGATGGCAGAGAATAGAACATTGAGGGAATTCTATGTTCCTATAGTTGAAGGCAGTGGGTCGAGTATTACTAGACCAGCGGTACAAGCCAATAACTTCGAGATTAAGCCGGTAGTCATCTAGATGATCCAACAGTCGGTACAGTTCAGGGGGGATTTGGGGAAGGAAGGAAGATCCAAATCTACATATTGTCATTTTTTTGGAGATTTGTGATACTTTCAAGTCAAACGGAGTGTTAGATGATGCAATCAGATTGAGACTATTCCCATTTTCATTGAAGGATAAAGCTAAGGGATGGTTACTGGCACTACCATCAGGAACAATTACCACATGGAATGATTTAGCACGGAAGTTCCTGACCAAATTCTTTCCTCCAACAAAGTTGACAAAGTTAAGAAATGATATCACGTCATTCATTCAAGAAGAGTCAGAATCATTGTATGAGGCTTGGGAGAGATACAAAGAATTATTGAGAAGGTGTCCACATCATGGGTTACCAGTTTGGATGTAAGTCCAAACATTTTATAATGGATTAACGGTGAATGTGCAAATTGTGGTGGATGCAGTCTCGGGAGGAGCACTATAGAATAAGACTTCGGAAGAAGCTCATGAGTTCCTTGAGGTTCTGGCAAGCAACAATTATCAAAGACCAATGAAAGGGTTCAACCGAAGAAATCTATGAGTCTTCATGAAGTTGATGCATATCTGACCATTGGTGGAGGTCGGTATGAAGAAAGACATTGCGAGTTTGTGGCTAAATGTCTAACTTGTCGGCAGTGAAACGAACATCAAGCCGGATCGGGGAAGAGGGGTTGCTTGACCATTAAGTATTCCGAGTGGAAATGGGAGAGCGTTTCAATGGATTTTATCACGGGTCTCCCCAGAGTGCAGAAAGGGTGTAATGCTATATGGGTGATGGGTGATTGTGGATAGGTTAACCAAGTCAGCCCATTTTCTTTCAGTAAAGGAAAGTACCACTCTGTCAGGTTGGCTCGGGAGGTTTACCTCAAGGAGATAGTCGGGTTGCATGGTGTGCCCAAGACTATAGTATCGGAGATAATTCAAGGGATTTCCCGAAAGTTTAATTATGGACAAGTTTCTGAAGGAGTTTGGGTACCCGTTTAGCATTGATCTGCCTATCATCCTTAGACAGATGGCCAAAGGGCCGAGAAGGAACGAATCGAGTGCTCGAGGATTATGTTGCGAACTTTGTTGCATGGATTATAGAGTATCCCTGGCATGAGATGTTACCATTAGTGGAATTTGCCTACAACAATAGTTATCACTATATTAGAATGGCGCCTTACGAGGCTTTATATGTAGATGATGTAGGTCTCCCGGCTTCACTTGGGATGAAGTAGGCGAAAGAGATGAGTTGAGTACCGCTCTTGGGCGAGGTGACTCGAAACTATTAGAAGATGTGAAGTTAATCCGAAATAAGAATGAAACAAGCCCAGATCGCGAAGAGTTATGCCGAAGGCTTGAAGAGGAAAGAGGTAGAATTCCCAAGTGGGCGACAAAGTGTTCCCCTGAAAGTTTCCCCTTACAAGCGAGGTAATGCGGCCGGAGGCGAGAGGGAAGTTAGCAAGAGATATATAGGTCCATTTGAGGTATTGCAACGAGTGGGAAAGGTGGCCTCTGATTGGCACTACCACCTAGCATGGATAGGGGAGGGTGCATGATGTTTTTCCATGTCTCGATGCTACGGAAATATGTAAGTGATCCCCTCCACATCACGCGTAGGGACGTTGAAGTACGAGAGAATCTTGTATATGAAGAACGTCGTCCGGTTGATTCTAGATCGAAGGGTTAAAGAGCTTGGAACAAAGAGTGTTCCGCTAGTGAAGATCCTATGGAGGAATCACAAAGTAGAAGAGGTCACTTGGGGAGGTAGAACGGGGACATGCGGGGAGAATCGCTTCCTAGAGTTATTTGCATGAATTTCGGGGACGAAATTCTTTTAAGGGGGAAGAATTAATTGTGCCCCCACTTGGAGGGTACGTAGGTTGTTGTTTCTTCTTTTGCTCTTATTTGAGTTGGTTTTTGGTAATATTGAGTGTTGTGAAGATTACTTGCCCTGAAATTGGTGGAAAATAGAAGGAGTTCAGATATGCCTCTTCGCCGGGCGGAGAAGAATCTCGCCCCGGCGGCAAGAGGTGTTCAAAGCCCACGGGTTGGAAGTTCAGGGTTGGATTAGGCCTTCCAACTGCGCGATAAAGTTTCCTCGCCGCCGTGATGTGCCGATTAAAATGTTTGTTAAGTTTTAGATATTTTCTTCCCTAAGGGCAATTTGACCATTCTACCCCTAATTAGTAGGAAAAGTGGGGAGTTAATTGTAAGGATTTTTCATAGAGAATATGTTGATATGGGGGTGAGTTTGTAATGAATCAAAGGATATAGGTGGAATTCCTAAAGAAGAGTAAGGGCAAAATGGGAATGATTGTGTATAAATTTCATTAAAAGGAATTAAGAGTTAGCAAACCCCTCATTCTTCTTCTCAAAAACACAACTCTCCATTCTTGTTCATCTCAACTTCTCTTTTCTTTTGATCAAGGAGTTCCAAGGGATTTTTTAAGTGATTTGGGGTAGAAAAGCAACCTAAGGCTTTCTAAGGTAAGGATTTCTACTTAAGTTGTGTGATTTGTGAGTTTTAAGTTATATTGAAATTTGAGGGTTTTTGTTATTTTTGATTAAGAGAAGAGAAAAAGTCAAGCAAAAACAAGTGAAAGGAAGAGTTGGTGAAGTCTCTCCCATAACAAGGTAAGTAAACCCCACCCAAGTTGAGATTTAAGAATTTTCTTGATTAGGGTTTTGATAGAAATGATGTATGTATGTGATATACATGTGATATGCCATGTATGAAAGCTTAAATAGAGATTTCTATGCCTTGTGATTGTTTATTCTTTGCAAATATGAGAAATGAGTTGTTGGGTTGGGAAGGTAGTTTTGAGATGGAATTGAAGGGGTATTGTGGATCCCTTTTTTGGAAGTTGCCTTCTTTGAAGAGGTTTTATGGTTATGTGAAGGGTTTCTCCCTATTTTGGATGGTTAGAAAAAGTTTTAGAATCATGGCTATATAAGAGTTTTATAGTGCACATGAGTTGTTTGATGAAATGCCTAATAGAGGTTTGAGTATGAGTAGTAAACCTTAATTCTTGCAACATTGCATGTTGGCATTTCATAAGTGCATTAGTGGAGATGAACCATCCATAGGCACTAATTGTGCATTGAAAAGTGACCTAAGAAAGTGTAGGAAACTTGTGTAGGCAATTACCCTATGAGTAGAGAGCTTGGTGGATGCATGCAACTACTCTAAGAGTAGAGAGAATGACAAATGCTAGAATAGAGTGGAATTAGAAGAAGCGAGAATAGATGGGTTGATGCTTTGTGATCATCACCCGATAGTTATGGGAATCGGGTTGATGCTTTGTGATCACCACCGAATAGCCCTTAGAGATGGGTCGATGCTTTGTGATCGTCACCCGATGAGTAGTAGAAAGCGGATGGATGCTTTGTGACCACCACCCGGTTAGTTGTTAGAAGTGGGTTGATCTTTGTGATCGTCACCGATGAGTAGTAGAAAAGGATGGATGCTTTGACCACCACCCACCGGTTAGTTGTTAGAAGTGGGTTGATGCTTTGTGATCATCATCCAACATTCAATAGAAGTGGGTTGATGCTTTGTGACATCACCCGGCAAGGAGTCGGAGACGGGTTAATGCTTGGTGATCGTTACCCCAAAGTCATGAGAAGCGGGTAGGTGCTAGGTGGTCTCCCACTCCCGATAGTTAGGAAAAACAAAGTTGGTGCTTTGTGATCCTCACTTCGGTAGTCACTAAGAACGGGTTGGTTGTTACTGTGTGAATTCCACCCGATAGTCATGAAGAGTGAGATGGTGTTTGGTGTGAACGCCATCCAGCATCGTACCTTCCGGTAAGATGAGGCCGTCTTTGTTTAGTAGAAAGCAAGGTATAGAAACGAGAAATAGTATAAGGAAAGAATTACGTGTGATACATACGGAGACAGAGGCAGATAGAGGGTTTTACTTACTGAGCATTATTTTGTGCTCACCCGTTATTTTTTCTTTGTGGATGCAGGATCTAGGTGTTGATGCGGTCGGAGGGCGTCGGCAGCGAGGAGCAATAGCTACTTTATTTCCCCTGTTTTGTCTTTTAAAGTGAATTTTTTGTAAACCATACTCTTTGTGTATAAAATACATATGACTTATAATGAAAAGAAAACTTTGGGCCCAATTTTCTATTGTTATTATGCATGCATTGTACTAGTTTTCAGCAGTTGTTACAGACATGTTTGGGAAGTTTATGCAAGAGACCACAAGTTTTATGAATGAGACGAGAACTAATTTCAGAAATCAAGGGTCGTCCATTCGGAACTTGGAGGAGGTACAAATGGGGTAGTTAAGGCCTGGGAAAAGCTAAATGAGAGACCACAGAGGTCTTTACCAAGCAACACAGTGACTAACCCACGTGAGCAAGCAAATGCAATAATTTTGAGGAGTGGGATAGTTTTGGAAGAGGTGGAAAAATCAAAAGAAGAAGAAAAGCCACCAAGGGAAAATGAAGAATCTAATGAGAAAGTAGATGAAGAGATAGTTGCTGAAGAGAAACCATCTATTTCTAGGGAAGAAGAACAGAAACGGGAAGTGAGGCAAAGACAAGGAAAGAGAAATTGCCATTTCTCGAGATACCACCAAATGGCAACATCACACTCCACGTGTCGTTCCTCAAAAGCGAAGAAAAAGAATCAGGGATAAGTAGTTTTCCAAATTCATTGAAATATTTAGAAAATTGCATATTAACATTCCTTTTGCAGATGCATTGCAACAGATGCCGAGCTACGCGAAATTTCTTAAGGAAATTTTATCAAACAAAAGGAAGTTAGAGGATGAGGAAACAGTGATGCCGATGGAGGAGTGTAGCACCATTCTCCAAAAGAAGCTACCCCCGAAACTTAAAGATCCAGGGAGTTTTACTATTCCTTGCATTATAAGAGATATTACTTTTGATCGAGTTTTATGTGATTTAGGTGCTAGCATCAATTTAATGCCTTTTTCTGTTTTCGGGAGATTGGGAATTGGTGAACTGAAGCCAACGACCATGCCGTTGCAACTTGCAGATAGGTCCATAAAACATCCATGGGGTATAGTTGAAGATATGTTGGTGAAGGTGGACAAGATTATATTTCTGGAAGATTTTGTCGTATTGGACATGGAGGAGGATAAGGAAATGCCTTTTATTTTGGGCCAACCATTTTTGGCCACAGGAAGAGCACTCATAGATGTGCAAGAAGGAAAGTTACTGTTGAGGGTTCAAGATGAAACAGTAACGTTCAATGTGTTTGAAGCTATGAAGTTTCCATTCGAGACGGATTCATGCTTTAGTGTTGATGTGGTGGATAAACTAGTAGCAGAGACCATTGAAGAGAACACTCCACAACTACCTCTAGAAGCATGTATTGCACAATCAAGAATAGTAGAGGTAGAGGAATCGATAAAGAATGAATGTGCTAGATTGTTTGAAGCACTTCAGCCGGTTGATGAGAACCAAGATCTTGAATTTGAGGAATTTGATTTTGAGAAAGAGAAGGCAAAGGAAAGAAATGAGGAACCTCTAAAGCTTGAATTGAAACCCTTACCTTCCTACCTCAAATACATGTATCTTGGGGAATCGGAAACATTCCCAGTAATCATCAATTCAAAGTTGAGCAACTTGGAAGAATAGCGATTGATTCGGGTTTTGAGAGAACACTGATCAACAATTGGATGGATTATATCAGATATTAGAGGCATCTCTCCATCTTTTTGCATGCATAAGATACTTATGGAGGATGATATCAAGCCTAGAGTTCAACCACAACGAAGATTGAACCCTTCGATGAAGGAAGTGGTGAGAAAGGAGGTGGTGAAACTTCTAGATGCGGGAATAATTTATCCCATTCTGATAGTCCATGGGTGAGTCCGGTGCAAGTGGTTCCGAAGAAGGGAGATATCACAGTGGTAAAGAATGAGAGCAATGAATTGATACCAACCAGGACGGTCACGGGCTGGAGAGTGTGCATTAATTACCGGAAATTAAATGAAGCAACAAGGGAGGATCATTTTCCACTTCCTTTCATCTATCAGATGTTGGAAAGGCTGGCAAGGCATGTTTACTACTATTTTCTGGATGGTTATTCAGGGTACAATCAGATTGCCATCGCTTCTAAGGATCAAGAGAAGACGACCTTCACTTGTCCATATGACACCTTTGCTTACCGAAGGATGCCCTTTAGGTTATGCAACGCACCAGCCACATTTCAGAGATGCATGATGTCGATCTTTAGTGATATGGTGGAGAGGTTTATAGAAGCCTTCATGGATGACTTCTTTGTTTTTGGTTCGTCCTTTGATCATTGTTTATCTAATCTTTCGTTTGTTTTGCAGCGATGTCAGGAGACGAACTTGGTGCTCAATTGGGAAAAGTGCCACTTCATGGTCTAGGAAGGGATAGTGCTTGGTCATAGAATCTCTAAAGATGGAATAGAAGTGGATCGAGCAAAGACGGACATTATTGAGAAGCTGCCACCACCCTCTAATGTGAAAGCAGTTCGAAGTTTCTTAGGGCATGCAGGGTTTTATAGATGGTTCACCAAGGATTTTTCTTAGATTTCTAACCCTTTGAAATTTATTGATTAAAGATGTTGCTTTTGATTTTAATGATGAATGCATGCATGCCTATCAAACTCTAAAAAAGTTATTAGTATCTGCACCCATTATTGTAGTCCCCGATTGGGGACTACCATTTGAATTGATGTGTGATGCTAGTGATTTTGCTTTAGGAGTAGTGTTAGGATAGAGGAAAAACAAAGTGCTGCATGTAATTCAATATGCTAGCAAAACACTCACTGATGCACAATTGAATTACACCACCACTAAAAAAGAATTGTTGGTTGTGGTTTTTGCTTTTGATAAATTTTGTTCATATTTGCTAGGTGCCAAGGTGATAGTCTACACGGACCATTCAGCACTCAAGTACCTATTGGCAAAGTAAGAAGCGAAACCTCGATTGATAAGATGGATCCTATTGCTACAAGAGTTTGAGTTGGAGATATGCGATAAGAAGGGGTCAAAAAATGTGGTAGCAGACCATTTGTCAAGGATTGAATGAGCAATTTAGGGAAAGGAAGAGGAAACCCAAATCAAAGAAACGTTCCCAGATGAGAAATTAATGAGAGTAGAGGAAGTACCATGGTATGCAGATTTTGCAAATTACCTGTCGGAGAGAGTGCTCCTAACAGGCATGACATTCCAACAAAAGAGGAAGTTTTTCTCTGATTTGAAGTATTACTTTTGGGAAGAACCATTTCTTTATAGACACTATGCTGATCAGATGATACGGAGGTGTGTTCGGAAGAGGAAATGGAGAGTATCCTACAACATTGTCACGAAAGGGAAGTAGGTGGCCATTTTGGAGGAGCTAGACCAGTAGCCAAAGTTCTACAATATGGGTTCTATTGGCCGACCCTTTTCAAGGATTCCTTCCGAATGGTTCAGGAATGTGACTAGTGTCACCGGAGTGGGAATATTTCAAAGCGGGATGAGATGCCACTGAACAATATCTTAGTTGTTGAGCTTTTTGACGTATGGGGAATTGATTTCATGGGTCCTTTCCAAATTCTTATGGGAATACTTACATTTTGGTAGCGGTGGACTACGTATCAAAATGGGTGGAAGTAGTTGCATTGCCATCCAATGATGCCCGAGTGATGGTTAATTTTGTGAGAAAGAACATTTTCTCGAGGTTTGGGGTACCATAGGCAATAATCAGCGATGGAGGATCACATTTTTGCAACAAGCAATTAAGGATGCCTTTGTTGGGGGAGGGGAAATACGGGGGAGGGGTAAAACATAGAGATGCAACACCCTACCCACCCGAGACGGTGGAGCAGTCAAGCAGGAGTTGAAGGAATCTTGGAAAAAACAGTCAATGCATCGAGGAAGGATTGGTCACGGAAGTTGGATGATGCATTATGGGCCTACCGAACTGCATTTAAGACTCTGATTGGTATGTCTCCATTCAGGATGGTTTATGGGAAGGCATGTCACTTGGCTGTAGAACTCGAGCATAAAGCCTAATAGGCAGTAAAGCAGCTCCAACATGGATTTACGAGTTGTTGGGGAAGAAAGGATGCTGACTTTGAATGAACTCGATGAGTTCCGTCAAGAAGCTTATGAGAATGCTGGAATGTACAAGGAAAAGACCAAGAAGTGGCATGACAAGCATATCCAGAAGAAGAACTTTGAAGTGGGTCAGAAAGTGTTGTTGTTTAACTTTAGACTTAGGCTTTTCCCAGGAAAATTTAGGTCAAGATGGTCCGGCCCCTTCATAGTTACAAGAGTCTATCCATTTAGAGCGATGGAGGTGTCACATGAAGCAAAAGACACATTTAAGGTCAATGGCCAGAGGTTGAAGCCATACATCAACGGAGTGATGAGTTGCGAGTCAATTCTTTTCCGGCTCGACATTCCAACATGAGAACTTAAAAGAGTCGAGCTTTCTGACTATAAACAAGCGCTCATTGGGAGGCAACCTAAGTGTTTTTAGTTGTTGTTGTTATTTTTAATTCCTTAGTTTTCCTATAATTTTAGATGAAGTCTAATTTGTTTGTTTTTAGATGTTTCAGGTGAGTTATCGAATCAAGGCGGAAAACGGATTGTCCAGTTTTCGCCGCGGCGAAACACATTTGGGAAAAATTGGAATTCGAAAAGTCCCAGACTTCGTCACGGCAAAGTATATTTTTCGCCGAGGCGATGCATCTCTGTAATTTTTTGCTGCGGCAAAGCATTTTGTTTCGCCACGGTGAAGAAATTTGAGCAAAATTTATAAAAGGAAATTTTGCTGCGGCAAAGAAAGTTCTTCGCCAGGGCGCATAGCTACTGTAATTTTTCATCGCGGCAAATCTTCGTTGCGGCATCGACTGGGTTTCGTTTTAGGGTTTGAAAATGAAGAACTTCGCCACGGCAAAAACTGGTTTTTATAAAAGAGCGCGTAACTGTTCATTTTTTCACAAAACTTTTCAAAGTCATTTGAGAGAAAAATTTTCCAACTTTAATCCAGAGACTTCCCAGTGATTTCCTAGCCAAGTCTCTCACTCCTTAACCTCTCTAAACACCAAAAACCACTCGATCTAACCAAGATCTTTGCGAAAAATTGAAGAAATTTGTGGGTTCAAGAAATTGGGGATCTTGAGATCTAGGTGATTTTTGGCTAAATTGGTGGCAAATACTCCATTGTTTTGGTAAGATTTCAAGTTCCCTAAGCTTTTAATGGCAATTTTTCGAGTTTAGATTTGTGGATTTGAGAATTTTGACTGTGGTTGAATTTGTGAAATTTGGTGATATTGTGCATGGATTTGAGTTGGAGGAAGTATTGATTTTGAATATTGTGATATTGAGGAGTGTGGATTTTAATTTTTGGCGCATTTGTTGAGTTTGGAAAAATTGCAGTTTGGGGGTTTAAGTGCAAATTTTTGGAAGTGTTGTTTTACTGCAGGGTTGATTGTGTTTGTCATAGGGTGAGTTGAGTTGAGTTTTTAATTTGAATTTGTGAGTTGATTGAGAGTTTAGAAAAATGCCGCTCAAAGTGTTGTCCAAGGGAAAAGGAAAATGAAAGAAAATGGACAACCAATTTGTGAGTGATCAGGCCCGGATATACGGCCCCATGAAGGGCGGCCGCCCAAAAGGAAAGATAAAGGATTTATCCTTGAGCGTGGATTAACCGCGAGCCAGGCTATGGATTGGAGTCAAGGAAGACATTGGGAAGGCATTTATGAGTGCACTGCACAAGGCAGAGTAAGCCCCCCTTTGTGGAGAATTTTATGCCAACCTCTCAGAGTGTGAATCTGATACTGTGTTTGTGAGGGGTACAGATGTGGCATTTACTTTGCGAAGGTGATCAATGAATTCTATAACCTACCTAAGATTAACCAGAATGACTATACTGAATTTAGGAAGACACAGTTTGAGGATAATATCATTCTTCCGGTAATTACAAAACCGAACACCACTTGGGAGGTTTCAAAAAAGGGTAAAAAGAGCATCAAGGGAACCAACTTGACACTGGTGGCTCGGTTGTGGCAGTACTTTATTTGTGCGAGGCTGATGCCGGAGACGCACTATAGCACGATGACGTATGAGAAGGCATTACTGCTCTATTCTATTGCCACAAGAAAGAGTATAGATATGGGACAAATAATCCTGAACAACATTCGGCATGCAGCCAAACTAGAGCGAGAGAGTTACCCGTTCCCACATCTCATTACAGCTTTGTGCACTCGAGGAGGAATCGAGGTACATGATGATGAGCCACTTATCTATGCTGCCCCAATCCTCGACTCAGACTACTATCACAAGCACCTTGAACGTCCAGACGATGAGCAACCTAGCGTCGGGACAAAACGATATAGAACCACACAGGGAGCTGCCACATCATCCAGTTCCATAGCCATTATGAAGGAAATGATGCAGCAAATGATGTAGCAGATGATGGGTCAGATGAGATGTATGTCAAAACGTCGAATGGTGCGAAACGACCGAATGATTTATAATTTATGTGTTTATTGCCTTAAGGAAATTTGGATATTGATACTTCAGCATTCCAATGGGAAGATTGGGATTCAGATGAGTGGATGGGCTTCGAGTCAGAAGAGGACAATGCCGAGGGAGATGAGGAGGTCGACGGAATGAAGAGGAACTGTTTTTGTATTTTTGTTTTTTGTTTTGTTTTTATTTTGGTTTCTTGTTGGGTATTATGGAACTTTGAATTGATTTTTGATTTGTTGTGGTTTGTTTTTGGATTGTTTTTCGTTTAGTTTAAATTTTTGTCGAACTTTTTAGTTGACAAGACGAGAATAGGGTTGTAATATTTCCATATTAGTTCATGAATTTTTCTAACATAGTGGACACCACAATTTTCAATTATTTTTACAGATCTTGGTGATGAAAAGTCAGGGCGAGGGTGTGCACTGCTTGTTGGCGAAACTTCAACTTCACAGATTAATCAGGGAACTATCTCGTACTTTTACAGATTTTGTTTTTCTATTCCTAATTTCTGCATAATGTGACATTGGGGACAATGTCATCTTTAGTTTGGGGGTAGGAGAAATTTGAGAATTTTTTTGGACTTTTGTTTACTTTAATTGGTTTTGTTGTGTATGCCAATGATGAATTATATAAATCAATGATGAGATTAGGGTTGTTGGGATTTTATTGTTGAAAAATGTTAAGCATTGCTTCAAGTTTATGTTTATTGACTAAATTTTGATTGAGGTTTGTTGAGTGGTTCAACCACCATTTTCATTTATTTCGGCATGCTTAGATTCATTTTATGTGGTTAGGTAAAGCTTAATAATGTTGGTGGATTCTAGAACCTAGTAGAGAAATGCTTGAGGCGAAATTCTAGGAATCGACATTGGTGAGGAAATGATTTAGGCATTTTTTGGAATGTTTGAGCCTTTCCAGCCAACCCACGAATGAATTTTGTTCCCTAGTCACCTATTCGAACCTTAAGAGATTTTTCATTGCTTTTTATTTTCTGGCAAACCAAAAATTGTCCAATCCAATTACCCTAAACACATAATCATACCCTTTAGGAGAATTTTGGACTTAATGCAAACACAAGGAACCTGAAGAGTTGTATGAATGAATTAAAAGAATAGTTTGGGGGGTTGTGAGATGGTCAAGAAGAATAAGAGAGGTATTTAACCTCCAAAAAAAAAAAAAAAAACAAAACAAAACAAAACAATTTTTTTTTTTTTAGTTTGAGAACTACATTACAATAGCAACAATAAGAATTGTTCAGGTTTGAAGGTTGTTAAATGGTTGACGTTTTGAGTTATGGTTGAGAAAAAAAGTGGGAGTTGGATTAAGTCTTAGTGTTCGCTTTAAGGAAATCAAGTTCTCTTATTTGTTTATCCTTTCCTTTCCTTTGGAGCCCATTACCTGAGCCTAACGTTATAAGCCTACAAATTCCTTTTGATTCTTAGCAATGTCTAATCCTCATTAGTGGAGAGTAGTTTGTTATTTAGGCTTATGGAGTCTGCCGCCATTTGATAAACTTTATATTTCTGCATAAAATAATCTGGGAAGTCGGAAGGTGGATTGAAGTGGGGATCACCTACTCGGGGGACCAATAGAGAAAGATAGTCGATGCAACTTATAACTTCTTGGAATGTTGAACATTTTTCCAGTAATAATTTTTCAACAATCTTTGAGACTTGTATAAATTCTAGGCACTTCGTATGTTGAGTTGAGTCTAATTCTTGTTGTTCATTTCGAGTTTTATTGTGTCATGTTTTAGTTTCTATTGTTTTTTTTTCTTTGAGTTTTGTACCCAATGCTCGAGGACGAGCATGTCTTTAGTTTGGGGGTATTTGATAATCCGAGAATTATGCTATTTTTATTAGGCTTTTAGGCTGAATTTTAGATACTTCTTAGTTCATTTATGCCTGAATTGTTACTTAATTCTTTACATTTCGTGTTTCAGGCTAAAATGGACATTTTGAGCAAATAATGAGCAAATTAGAGTTTCTAGACTCAGAAGTAAGCGGATCTCAGAATTTGGGAGAGTTCTGAAGCAGAATGAAGCACTATGAAGCTTGTTCCCATGGGAGAGCACCGAAGATTGAAGATTCAAGCAAAAAAGCAAGCGGAGGGCATTTTTGTAATTTTAGAAATCTTCATAGAGGTTCGCTGCGGCGAAATTTGTTCTTCGCCGTGGCAAAATGAGTCACGCATGAGAATCCATTCCACTTCGTCGTCGCGACGAGATTTCTTCTTCACCGCGGCAAAGTCTACAGTTTTCAGTTTCTTTAAAATGCACAGTTTCATTTTTAGGCAAAGTTTTAGGTTTTTGGGCGAGGTATAAAAGCGAAACTTTACCATTTTGAGAGGGGGTCGTGTTATCCTTAGTCTAGAGCAGCTTTTTCATCTTCTTAGTTTTAGATTTTACGATTTTGTGTTAAAAAGTGAGAAGATTTGGGATTGAATCTGGTGGATTCTTCAACTAGGGGAGATCTCTTGTCTTTTCTCTCATTTTATCATGTTGAACTTTGTGTTTATTGTTTGGCTTGCTTATTGTATTGATTTAGCTATGAACTAACCCATTTTGGGTTAGGGTTTTGATGTAGTTCGGATTCTTATGGATTAAGCAATTGATTTGTATTAATTTCATATGCTATTGAAATGATTGTGGGGTTATTCTGTTTTTAATGTTATTAATTGATGAGCATGATGAGATTGAGAAATGAGTCATGTTAAGCTTCTTGGGTAATCACCATTGTAGTATTAAATGCTAGAGATAGATTTAAGAATCAATGAAATCAATCTAGGATTCTAGGTGCTTAATAAGCTTAGAACTATTAATCTTCAAATTGTTGGGTGCGGAGTTTAATAGGGAAAGGCAGGAAAACATAGCCTGAGAAGGTATGTTTACAATTTAGAGAATCCGATGTACAATCAATGCATATGAATATGGAATTAGCATAATTTGTAGGTTTAATGCATAGAGTCCGAATGAAATCAAAACCCTACCCGTTTGTTTAAATTGATATTACCTTGCTTTTAATCTTGCTTTTATAATTTAGCTTTGAATATTTAGAAATTTTGTTTCAGTTTTAAGTTTAATTTTCTCCCATTAATCCAAACAAATTCGATTGCTCCAACTTGAAAACAGTAGAAAACTTAGTGCTTAGCAACCAATCCTCGTGGGAACGATACTCACTCATCATTTTATTACTTTGTGCGACTAGTGCACTTGCTATTTATGCATGTTGTAGTAACAACGCATCATGAACCACCTCAAGTAGCACAAGAGCTGTGTAGGTCTGGGAGAGTACGTCATGCGCCCGAGAGATATTGTTTTCTCGTGACCCAACATGGTGACGTACTAGTCTACCAAGACAATGAGCCCAGAACCTACGAAGACGCTTATATCGGATCCAAATTCTGTTAAATGGCTTGAAGCCATGAAATCTGAGATGGACTCCTTGTACCAGAACCAAGTATGGTCTCTGTTGGATCCACCTGAACGGGTAAAACCCATAGGGTGTAAATGGGTCTTCAACAAGAAGACTGACATGGATGGCAAGGTGCATACTTATAAGACACGACTGGTTGCCAAAGGTTTCAAACAAATTCATGGTATTGACTATGAAGAAACCTTCTCGCCAGTTGCCATGATTAAGTCCATCTAAATTATGCTTGCGATTGTTGCATATCATGACTATGAAATTTGGCAACTGGCTGTCAAAATAGGTTTCCTGAATGGAATCCTTGAAGAGAATGTGTATATGACACAACCTGATGGCTTTGTTCTTGATAGACAAGCTGATAAAGTATGCAAGTTACAAAGGTCCATTTATGGACTCAAGCAAGCTTCAAGCAGCTGGAACATTGGTTTTGATGATTGTTAGAGTAGATGCCCTAGAGCCAATCAATTATTGTAGAATTGACTCTTTGTAATAATGTTCATTAATCAATAAAAGGCATTTTATTCTATATCGCATAAATCATTATTATTGCAATATGTATTGATATATGTCCTTAGAATGGTAGAACCGTGACGAGGGTATCAAGTGTTTCAAATCTTGATAGTGAGAACCCTATGAGCACATATGGTGGCCATTCTAGAAGCGTCAGTAAGCCCTAGTATTATTCCGGGTCGGGGCACGAGAATAATACGGTAAGGCTATCATAGGTGTTGAACGACCACGCCGAAAGGCACCTGGGATCTCACTTGTCAAGGTTGTTTGGTGACAACCTGAGTGCAATATATGGGTGCTTGCTATGGCGATTACACCACGGCAAGGTTCACAGTGACCGTCGGAGGATTCCATATGGATGGTAACCTAGTGTCTATGGGAAGGAGATCCTCCTAACGAATGGTGGTGCATGTGATCCTTAGACTTGAGATCACGAGTGCCTTGTGCACCGGATTGGTGTAGTTTGACACTAAGCCTAATGCGATTCTTTTCGAGTGTCAATACGGTGGTGATTGGCTGCATCAAGGAATGTATCAAGCCTATGGTGGATTGAGAGGATTCATCACTCCCGGATATGGGAGAAGTTATCTCATGGCGCAATTCAAGACATGGCAATGATACTTAAAGGGCGGCCACAGTGGGATTGAGTTGTTGCTCTATCCGGTTTATAATACGGGTCATTGGTCCAGGCCGAATACATAATATAGAGAGTAACCCGAAGGTTGACATTGTTTCTATGCCTTTGTCTCGTCGAGATAGCGATTATGATGAAAGGATCGGGTTATGCGGTAACCATATCGTTGGACAAGGTAGGCTACTTTGTTGAATCAGAATCTATCGGGTGGCACGATGCCTTGCTGAGGGCCAATCTTGGTACGTGTATTAGTAAGGCGATTAATTGGTGTTAATCGCGATACTATACACTGCCAAGGGTATGATAAGGAGCCCTATGGGTCACACATAGAAGATAATTTAAGAGCCAAGAAGAAAGAAGGGCGTTTTAGTCCTTTTTTAGGCGAAAGGGTATTTTGGTAATTTCACGGTGGCAATTAAATTTCTTGGGGTTGTAGCTTATTTAATTTGTAAGAAAAATTAAATAAGTGAAATTACGGTTAAATGTGTGTTTGCACATATTTAATTGAATCATCATTATTGTTAAATGTTAATTAAATATTAATTGATTTTAATTGAGATAATGATGAATTAAATTAAAATATCTAATTCGGGAGTGTTTGGCAACATGGGGTGTTTGGGTTGGAGCCCAAGCCCATTCCATGTGGGAATCCGGGCAACTTGGTTTTGCCTATAAAAGGAATAGTGTTTGTGTGATTTGAAAATTAATTCATATTTGCCTTCCGAAAAGAAAAAAAACACATAACACAAAGAACACTCTCCCACGCCACTTTTCACTATTTGATTGAAAAATCAAATATTTCCTTTTCTTCTTGATTTCTTAAAAGCCAATGAGGATCTAGCAAATCCCCTCCTTGGTTCTTGGTGGTTGTCTTCGTGGTGGACTTCTTGGTTCGATCCTACACTTGGATCGTAGCAAACACATTCGAGACAATATTGGTGGAGCCTCCAACGTGGGTATGAATCTAAGCTTTAGATTTATTTTTTCCGAGATTCTTGATATTATACATAAAGCTGTAAAATTTGTGCCTTGATTTTTGGGCTTTAAGGAAAAGGCGATCTACGGTTGTATAACATTTTGTTTTCGTGTGCAAGCTGGTCGTTTCCTAACGGTGGTATGAGCCTAGTGCTAGATTTTTACGATTTTTATGAATGGTTGATTGCATGTGTTTGTTGATAACATGTTGCCTTGATGAATCTGCCATGAAAACCTAGATTTTGTTAAATCTGAAAAATCTGTAAATCCACTTTTGAATGAATCAATCAATTGTTAAATTGGTTTAATAATGTGTTGATGAATGTTATATTGGTTGGTTAATATCCTGGTTGAAACGTATGTGCGTTTGATTTGATTTGGATTCGTGTTTGTACACGAAAAAGTGCAAAAACGCGAACTGTATGAATTGGGGATTTCCAGGTCTCCCCGCGGCGATGCTTTAGATTCGCCGCGGCAAAGTGCCTCTGGAAAGTTTCGCCGTAGCGAAGATAAAACCTTCGCCGCGGCGAAGTACATATTGTAAACCTCGCCGCGGCGAAGGTAAACGGCAAAGTCTGTAGCTTCCTCGCCGCAGCAAAGATAAAACCTTCGCCACGGCGAAGCCTGTAGCTTTCCCAATTCTGTATTTTCTTGTGAAGGGTCTAATTTGCAGTTTTTAATAACCTGTAAAGCCAATATACATTCTACACATTTAAGAGGGTAATTAATTAATAAACCCACCCAATTCAAAAATTGATTATTTTTTGAAATGTATGCTTTGTACTTGTTTGTATATTGCATGGTGCCCAGTACATGAGCCTTAGACCTAAGGGTGAATGTTTTAAATTATTTTGGGTATGTATGGCTGTAATATTTTTTAAATAGGGCCTGCGTGTCACCGCTTCTCCCCTCTTCTTGATGTACATTCTTTTCTCATCTCATTCACCTCGAATGTAAATCGAGGTTTCTAAATTTGTTGATGTAAAATTAGTTTAATATTAATTTTATTGTAAATTTAGAATGATGTTTTTGAAATGTACTTGGAGTCGGAGCAAAGGACGAGGTAACCATACTTGAGGACTCAAGATGTTTATTATAGGACCCCTAGGTGACCCACCGATTCCTCTAGGCTCGAGGAGATCGGTTTTAGTTTGGCCATGTACCGGCACATTTTAATTTTTGTTTAGAATGCATGCTAAGGTTGAATGTTTGATAACATGCCAAACAATGTCATTCTAACAAAGATAATAATCTGGTGAGACATTAAATTACAAAACCCTTAATCAAAGTATATCAAGTCACGAAAGCCTTCCATCACCATGGTTTTAATCCAAACCAAATGCATTCGTTGAAACCTTGTTAGCCAAAGCGAAGGTACACTTCTACTAGTGGGAGGTTAAAATGCATTGGAGTTTTCCTTAATGGTGATGGGAGTGGAAGCTTAAAATGACGGTTTTGCTTGTTCGCCAAGCGAAGGTTGATAAACGCATGTCATAGGCATAGTAAAGCAGTACACATATTGTGTGTACGTGGTGACATGTAGTGTCCACTCTACTGCTACTGAGAATCACACTTGAGGACGATGGCATGTAGTGTCCATTGGATTGTGTGATTGGCTTGTTGGCTTTTTCACATTTGAGGTTGATAGTAGGAGCTATCAATTGGTGTGGATTAAGTTTGTTGGCCTACCTAATCAACTCATTTTGGCTTGTTCGCCAAAGCGAAGGTTTGAAATGGGCAGGATGGGATCTCGGTCCACTAGGAAAGTCAACGGGCTTTCCCGAGTTAATGGTGAGGGCTATTAACTTGAGTAAAATAGTGGAAGCTTCATTTAATAAAAGACCATATTAAACAATAATAATGAGCATGGTAATAACGATTACTTTTTCTGCACTTGTAGATTCACTTAAATTTGAGCAAAATGATCCCAACATCATGCGACAAATCATCGAATCGGGAGAGAAATGGAATGGTGAAAATTTCGTTGGTTTGGTATAGAAGTATAAACAATATACTTCAGTCAAGTGATAGATTATACACCATTGAGCAAGCTCTATCACGAGCACAAATCGATAGTTCTATCCATGAGACTAGGTATGTATATGTGAAGCATACACATGATGTAAAAAGCGAGAAATGACTAGATACATTGTGCTTGCATCAATGGCACCATTCTGCGACGGCTGATGCGAAAATGATTTAGCTTCTATTCTTCATTTTCTTGAAGAAATGAAAGAAGCATGTGGTGTCTCGGTTATTATTTAGATGTAGGATGGAAGGGAGGGTACCAAAATTGGCGATCATATACTCAAGTGGATCGAGTATATGAACAAGCTTGAAGAATTTTGGGATGTGGACTTAATAAAGGTTTAGCGATAAACCTAATATTACAGTCTTTGCCAGATTCTTATTCTCAATTCATCTATGACTTTATTGAGGAAGATAAGAAGAATACCCTTTCCTAGCTTCTAGATTTGTTAAAGGACTCTTGAGTCGAGGCATGAAAATGTCGAAACATTGCGTTGGTTGAAGCCAACTCAAGTGAAAAGGAAGGGAACTCGAGAAATCGATGGAAAGAAGCTGTTGTAGAAAGGAGACGTAAATCCCGCTTCTTTGGAGGAAACATTGCAAGGCCTTCCTAGCAAAAGCGAGGAAGAAGAATGTTACTTCTTCGTCAGTGCGTTATTGAGATTAACTTCTCCCCCGTAAACATTTAGTTGACACAAAGATGTGGTACTCACATTTGATTGATGTGTAGGAACTACGGTAGAGTAGATTGCTCGCGAGGAGGGGAAGGTGGACCTACCGGATTGGAAATAAAGCACATGATGTTGCATTTCTTTGTAGGATCTTATCGTCAGATTTAGCCCGATGGACTTGTTTCTTGGAACTTGTGGATTATTATGGTTTTTCTTCAGTTTCTAGAAATTATATTTCTATGTCCACATAGGACAAATGAGAATATTAGTTTACTAATGGATTATTGTCCTTGAGTATAAATAATATTCTTTATGGCAACTTTGTTTCATAATAATATGTTCTTAAGAAAGACAACAAGGATAATCTCAAAATGACTACTATGCCAACTTTGGCAAGTTGAGCTAGACATACGAAGGAATGTGGGATAGTATCACAACTCACCCCTCCTTATACACCCCACACAAAGGAGGTGTCGGAAAGGAGGAATATGACCTTACTTGATATGGTTAGGTCCATGATGAGTTTTAGTGATTTGCATCGTTGCAGGGGTTATGCCCTAGAGACTGCGACTCACGTTTTGAACCGTGTGTCGTCAAAGTCTGTAGATAAGACTCCATATGAGCTATAGAGTGGGCGAAAGTCCAACTTGTCTTATCTAAGGATTTGGGGTTGCGAAGCTTATGTTAAGAAATTGACTTTGAACAAGTGGGCCCAAAATCTGTAAATGTATATTTGTTGGGGTATCCAAAGGGAGACCAAAGGATACTATTTCTACCAGAAGAAGCGCAAAATTTTTAGGGGTAGCTCGATCGGTGTCTTCTTAGAAAGGAATATTTTCTAAGAAGTACTAGTGGGGAAAAGGGAAAAGTAGAACCTTCGATAAAGTTCTAGAACCACAAGATATACTAGGACGAAGGGACGGAATGATGTGCCACGGGGAAGTGGTTGAGCATCATGAGGAGGTTACTCCACAACTTGTGGATCAAAGTGAACCAGCCTCCCAGGTAGCACAAGAGCTACGTAGATCTGGGAGGGAGTATGCCATGAGCCCGAGAGATACTGCGGTTATCTCATGACTCAAAATGGTGACATACTTGGTCTACCAAGGACGATGAACCCGTAACCTACGAAGATGGTATATCGAATCGATTCCGTTAAATGGCTTGAAGCCATGAAATCGAGATGGACTCCATGTGCGGGAGAACAAGTGTGTCTCGGTGGAACCACTAGAGGGGTAAAACCTAGAGGGTGTAAATGGGTCTTCAAGAAGAAGCTGACATGGATGGCACGTGCATTACTTATAAAGCACGCTGGTTACCCAAAGGGTTTCAAACAAATTCATGGCATTGACTATGAAGAAACCTTTTTCGTCGGGTTGCCATGATTAAATCCCATCGGATTATGCTTGCAATTGCTTTGCATATCATGACTATGAGTTTTTGGCAAATGGATGTCAAAAGCGGCTTTCTTTGACGAAGAACCCTTGGGAGGAGGATGTGTATATGACACAACCTGATGGTTTCGTTCTTGATAGTCAAGCTAATAAGGTATGCAAGTAGTAGAAATCCATTTATGGACTCAAGCAATCTTCAAGGAGTTGGAACATTCGTTTTGATGAAGCCGAAAAGTAAAAAGGGAATGGTTTTATCAAGAGCGAAGATTTGAGCCCTGTGTGTACAAGAAAGTGAGTGGGAGCGCGTAGCATTCCTAGTGTTGTATGTCGATGACATACTTCTGATCGGGATTGATATACTGAACTTGTAGTTGGTAAAGACTTGGTTATCCAAGTACTACTCCATGAAAGACTTAAGGGAAGCAGCCTACATCCTTGGAATAAAGATCTATCGTGGTAGATCGTGTAGGTTGCTCTAACTAAGTCAAAGTACATAGACAAGGTACTGAACACATTCGGTATAGAAAAAAATCCAAGAAGAGATTTCTTCGATGGCATATGTTGTCTATCTCTGTAAGGGATATGTGGTCATTAACCCACACATGAGAGATAGAATGAAGAGGATCCCCACATGCTTTAGCAAGTGGATCCATCTTGTATGCTAAGATTGATATCTAATGTGCATTCAGCACTTGTAGTGGATATCAATAAGGCTCAAGTGAGCAATATGTTATGTACTTAGATTGATGTCTTATGTGCATTCAGCACTAATAGAAGATATCAACTAAATCCCAAGTGAATGACTGGGTGAGTGTCAATGGACATTCTTAAGTATTTGAAAAGGGCTTAAGAATATATATTCTTAGATTATGGAGGAAAGATGAGCTCACTGTAAGAGAATATAGTGACGCTATTTCTAAACGGGAAAAAGATGATTATAGTTCGCGATTTGGGATTACACAATTTTGTCTCAATGTAACTACAGTGAGCTGAAAGAGCTCGAATCGAGGTGCTGCTGCGAATTCTACAATTGATGCTAAGTGTAAGCATTATTTAATCGTGACCGTGTAGGCGGTTTGGATCAAGAAGTTCAATACTGAACTTGATGTGGTTTCAAGCATTGCTAATCCAGTATAGTTGTACTGCGATAACAATGAAGCCATTGTTGTGGGTGAGAATCACGGTCTCACCCGGAAATAATCCAAACACTTACTTAGTTGGATTCAATCGATCGAAAGATCGATAAGAAAGGAATGTGCTTGATTTGTAAAATACCTACTAACCCACTATTGAAGTTTTACATTTGTAGTAGAAGCATGATGGGCACTTGGGTCATTCAATGTTGAGTGCATGAATGGATAGGCATAGTATGCGAGCACTTGGGTCATTCAAAGGTGTTGAGCGCATGAATGATTGGCTATAGTGCAAGTGGGAGATTGTTAGAGTAGATGCCCACCCTAAAGACCAATCAATTATTGTAGAATTGACTCTTTGTAATAATGTTCATTAATCAATAAAAGCATTTTATTACGTATCGCATAAATCATTATTATTGCAATATGTATTGATATATGTCCTTAGAATGGTAGAACGATAGGCCGAGGGTATCAAAGAGTTTCAAATCTTGATAGGTGAAGAGCCCCTATGAGCACATATGGTGGCCATTCTAGAAAGCGTCCCAAGTAGCCCACAGTATTATTACGAAGTGGAAGGGGCCTCGAAGATAATACGGTAAGGCTATCATAGTGTTGAGCGACCAATTTGTCAAAGGCGGTGATTGATCTTACTTGTCAAGGTTTTTGGTGACAACTCGTGCAACACATGGGTGCTTGCTATAAGCGGATTACCCACCGCAGCAAGTTCACTTTAGGAAACCCGGACCCACCCGGAGGATTCCATATGGATGGTAACCCCGGTGTCTATGGAACAAATCCTCTAAGGCGAATGGTGGTGCATGTGATCCTTAGAACTTGAGATCATTGGGAGTGCCTTGTGCACCGGAATTGGTGTAAGGTTTGACACTAGCCTAACGCGGTTCTTTTCGAGAAAGTCAATACGGTGGTGACCTTGGTCGCATCAAGGAGTGTATCAAGACTATGGTGGATTGACAGAGGATTCATCACTCCGCACGGGAGGGAAAAGGTTATCTCACAACAATGAATTCCCAGGTACATGGCAATGACACTTAAAAGCGTGGCCACGGTGGGATTGAGTTGTTGTCTCATCCAGGGTTTATAATACGGGTCATTGGTCCGAAGCGAATACATAATATCGAGTAAGGCAAGAAGGTTGACACTATTTCTATGCCTTCGTCTCGTCGAGAATAATGTATGATGAAAGGATCGGGAATGTCGATAACCATATCGTTGCGTAGCTACTTTCTGAATCCGGAATCTATTGGGTGGCCATGATGCCTTGCTTTAGGGGCCAATCTTGGTACGTGTATTAATAAGGCGATTAATGGTGTTAATCGCGATACTATACACTGGTCGGTATGATAAGGAGCCTATGGGTCACACACATAGAAGATAATTTAAGAGCCAAGAAGAAAGAAGGGCGTTTTTTGTCTTTTTTAGGCGAAAGGGTATTTTGGTAATTTCACGTTGCAATTAAATTTGCTTTGGGTTATAGCCTTTATTTAATTTGTAAGAAAAAATTAAATAAGTGAAATTACGGTTAAATGTGTGTTCGCACATATTTAATTGAATCATCATTATTGTTAAATGTTAATTAAATATTAATTGATTTTAATTGAAATAATGATGAATTAAATTAAAATATCTAATTGGGAGTGTTTGGCAACATGGGGTGTTTGGGTTGGAGCCCAAGCCCATTCCATGTGGGAATAGGGCAACTTGGTTTGCCTATAAAAGGAATAGTGTTTGTGTGATTTGAAAATTAATTCATATTTGCCTTTTGAAAGAAAAGAAAAACACATAACACAAAGAACACACTCTCCCACGCCACTTTTCACTATTTGATTGAAAAATCAAATATTTCCTTTTCTTCTTGATTTCTTAAAGCCAAGGAGGATCTAGCAAATCCCTCCTTGGTTCTTGGTGGTTGTCTTCGTGTGGACTTCTTGGTTTGATCCTACACTTGGATCGGTAGCAAACACGTTCAGTGACAATATTGGTGGAGCCTCCAACGTGGGTATGAATCTTAGCTTTAGATTTATTTTTTACTACTTGAGATTCTTGATATTATACATAAAGCTGTAAAATTTGTGCCTTGATTTTGGGCTTTAAGGAACGATCTACGGTTGTATAAAAATTTTATTTTCCGCTGCGCAAGTCGTTTCCTAACAATGAAGCCATAAAGGAATTCGGTTTTATTGAGAATGAAGTTGAGACCTTTGTTTACAAAAAGGTAAGTGGGAGCGCAGTGGCATTCTTGGTGTTGTATGTCGACGACATACTGATCGAGAATGATATACCAAACTCGTAGTTAGTAAAGGCTTGGTTATCAAAGTCCTTCTCCATGAAGGATTTAGGAGAAGTAGCCCACATCCTCAGAATAAAGATCTGCCATGATAGATCACGTCGGTTGCTTGGCCTAAGTCAGAGTACATACATTGACAAGGTACTGAAGAGATTCAGTATGGAAGAATGCAAGAAGGGATTTCTTTCGATGTCACATGGTGTCTATCTCTCTAAGGATATGCGTCTTAAAACCCATGATGATAGAGATAGAATGAAAAGGATCCCATATGTGCCAGTAATTGGATCCATCATGTATGCCATGTTGTGTACTTCGGATTGATGTCTCATGTGCATTAAGCATTTGTAGGAGATATAATTTGGATCAAGGTGAGCGTCATTGGATAGTTGTCAAGAACATCCTTAAGTACCTAAAGAGGACTAAGGACATGATCTTGGTTTATGGAGGAGAAGATAAACTCACTGTAAGAGGATACAGTGATGCTAGTTTCCAGACAGACAAAGATGATTATCGTTCACAATCCAGGTTTGTATTTTGTCTTAATGGGGGTGCGGTGAGCTGGAAGAGCTCCAAGCAAAGCTTTGTAGCGGACTCTACAATGGAGGCTGAGTATACTGCATTATCCGATGCAGCCAAGGTGGCGGTTTAGATTAAGAAGTTCATCATTGAACTTGGTGTGGTCTCCATAATTTTTGATCCAATAAATATCTATTGTGACAACAATGGAGCAATAGCTCAAGCAAAGGAACCACGGTCTCACCAGAAGTCCAGACATATACTTAGACGTTTTCATCTCATCAGAGAAATAGTTGAGAAGAAAGATGTATAGATCAGTAAAGTGCATACTGATGACAATCTTGTCGATCCACTGACGAAGCCCTATCGTAGCGGAAGCATGAAAAACACTTAAGGTCATTCGGTATTAAATACATAAATGATTGGCTATAGTGCAAGTGGGAGATTAGAGTTGGTGCCGTAGAGCCAATCAATTATTGTAAAATTGACACTTTGTAATAATGTTTATTAATCAATAAAAGGCAATTTTTTTCTATATCATGTAAATCATAATTGCGAGCATTGATATATGTCCTTAGGATAGTAGAACCGTGACAAGGGTATCAAGTGTTTCAAATCTTGATAGTGAGAACCCTATGATCACATATGGTGGCCATTCTAGAAATGTCTGTAGCCCGAGTATTATTCTAACCAGGGACACAGGTAATACGGTAAGGCTATCATAGTGTTAAACGACCACTTGTCGACAAGTTGGTATCTCACTTGTCAAGGTTGTTTGCCAACAACCAGGTGTGACACATGGGTGCTTGCTATAGGCAGGTTCACTAAACAAACCCACCAGAGTATTCCAGATAGATGGCAACCCTAGTGTCTACGGAATAAATCCTCTAACAAATGGTGGTACATGTGATCCTTAGACTTGAGATCACGGAGTGCCTTGTGCACCGATTGGTGTAGTTTAACACTAGCCTAACGTAGTTCTATTTAGAGCTATCAATGTCAGTAAACGGTCACATATACGTAGCGGAAACAAAACAAATATACTATAGAGATCGTTTACATGAGCCAAGATCAAGGGTATAATTTCACAATTTATATTAAAATAAAATATACAGAAAAATAAATCTGAGTTTAAAGAAAACAACGCACCGCTTGGAAGGGCCTCCTCCAAATTTGTAAAGCCGAATGTTTTGCTACCGATCCAAGTGTAGGATCGAGCCCACGTAGTCCACACGAAGACAATCTCAAAAAAGAACCAAAGAGGGATTTGCTAGATCCTCTTTGGCTTCAGATAAGAAGCAAATCAATTAAATTGATTTTTAGGCCAAAATTATTCTTTGTGAGGTAGGGGAGAAAGAGAGGGGCCTTGTGTGTGTTTTTCTTTTAAAAGAGAAATCAATTCCTTAAAACAATTAACACACACTTTTCCTTTTGTAGTTAATCAAGTTGCCCTAATCCCATATGGAATAGGCTTGGGCTCCAACCCAAACGCCCTTTGTTGCCAAACACTCCCAATTTGATATTTTTATTTTATTTTCCATCATTATCTCCAATTAAAATCAATTAATATATATTTAAATATATATTAACATTTAACAATAATGATAATATATTTAAATAATGGTGCTAACACACATTTAAACGTAATTTCACTTATTCAATTTTTCTAACAAATTAAATAAAGGCTACGACCTCGGCAAATTTAATTGCCTTTGTGAAATTACCAAAATACTCTTTCTCCTTAAAAAGACGAAAAACATCCTTCTTTCTTCTTGGATATTAAATTATCTTCTATGTGGAGTGACCCATAGGGCTCTCATCATATCGGTAGTGTATAGTATCGCGATTAACACCAATTAATCGTCTCACTAATACACAAACCAAGGATTGGCCCCTAAGCAAGGCATCATGGCCACCCGATAGATTGATTGAATTGAAAAGTAGCTAACTGTCAGCGATATGGTTACCGTGCAAGTTCGATCCTTTCATCATCGTTATCTCGGCGAGGCGAAGGCATAGAAATAGTGTCAACCTTGGTTACCTTCTTTCGATATTATGTATTCGGTTTAACCTGGACCAATGACTCGTATTATAAAAGGCTGGATAGAGCAATAACTCAATCCCACTTATGGCCAGATTTTAGCGTCATTGCCATGTCTTGAATTGCAGCCGTGAGAATAACTTCCTCCGTGCCGGGGAGGGGTGATGAATCCTCTGTCCAATTCACCATAGTTCTTGATACACTCCTTGATGCGCCAATCACCATTAGTATTGATAAGCTACGAAAAGAAGCTGCGTTAGGCTAGTGTCAAAGTGTCCAAGGTGCCCACAAGGCGCTCCGATGATCTCAAGTCTAAAGATCCACATGCACCACCATTCGTTAGAGGATTTGTTCGATAGACAGGGGTTACATCCATATGGAATCCTCTATTGGGTCAGGTGAACTTACTTGCGTGTAATCGCCTCAGATGCACCCATATGTTGCACCCGAGGTTATCACCAAACAACCTTGACAAGTGAGATCAGTCCACGCCTTTCGGCAGGTCATTCAACACTATGATAGCCTTATCCGTATTATCTGTTGCCCCTTACTTCGAATAATACTAGGGCTACTGAACGTTTCTAGAATGGCCACCATATGTGCTCATAGGGTTCTCACTATCAAGATTTGAAACACTTGATACCTTCGTCACGGTTCTACCATTCTAAGGACATTTATCAATACATATTGCAATAATAATGATTTATGCGATATAGAATAAAATACCTTTTATTGATTAATGAACATTATTACAAATAGTCAATTCTACAAGAATTGATTGGCTCTAGGGCATCTACTCTAACAGAGGATTGGTAAATAGCATGCTCAAGCATCCTAAAAATTGTGTTTAAAACGAGCAGAAAAGCTGCGTAGTCCCAGTACCTTTTTTCACTCATTTTTTTCCTAGCTTGTAGTGGATCTCGATTATAGGTGAATCAAGGAGTCTTTTTTAATCTCTTTTTTTTTTTTTTTTTTTCAATCTAATCAATACTGAGGTTTGGTAAATAGCATGCTCGAGCGTCCAAAAAATTGTGTTTAAAACAAGCAGAAAAGTTGCATAGTTCTAGTACCTATTTTTACTTAGAATTTTCAGCCCATATTCTTTATCGATTATGGGTGAATTGAGGAGTCTTTTTAAACCTTTTTTTTTTTTTTTTTTTTTTTTTTGTCTAATCAATGCTTTGAGGTTTGGCAAACAACATGCTCGATCGTCCCAAAAATTGTGTTTAAAATGTGTAGAAAGCTGCACAGTCTGAGTACCTTTCTTCACTCATTTTTTTCGTAGCTTGTAGTGGATCTCGGTTATGGGTGAATCGGGGAGTCTTTTTGAATCTTTTTTTCGCCGTCTGATCAATACTAAGGTTTGGTACATAGCATGCTCAAGTGTCCCAAAAACTGTATTTAAAACGAGCAGAAAAGTTGTATAGTCCCAGTTCCTTTTTTCACTTAGTTTTTTCTTAGTGTAGTGGATCTCGATTATGGGTGAATCAAGAGTCTTTTTTGAATATTTTTTTTTCACCGTCTAATCAATACTGAGTTTTGGTAAACAGCATACTTGAGTGTCCCAAAATCGTGTTTAAACGAAGCGAAGCCCCTTTACATAGTCCCGCAGTACCTTATTTCACTTAGTTTTTTCCTCGCATGTATTAGATCTCAATTTTGGGTGAATCGAGGAGTCTTTTTGAATCTTTTTTTCAGCCAACTAATTGATACTTTGAGGGTTTGGTAAACAAAAGGTATGTTCCGAGCATCGACGTGTTTAAACGAGCAAGAAATCCCACATAGTTCCAATACCAATTTTTACTCAGTTCTTTTTAGCCCATATTGTTTATCGATTATGGGTGAATTGGGGAGTCTTTTTGAATCTTTTTTTCGCCGTCTAGTCTATACTGAGGTTTTGTAGACAGCATGCTCGAGCATCCCAAAAACTATGTTTAAAACAAGCAGAAAAGTTGCACAGTCCCAGCACCTTTTTTCACTCAGTTTTTTCCTAACTTGTAGTGGATCTCGATTATGGGTGAAACGAGGAGTCTTTTTTAATCTTTCTTTCTTTCTTTTTTTTTTTTTTTTTGTTGTATAATCAATACCGAGGTTTGGTAAACAGCATGCTCGTATGTCCCGATAACTATGTTTATAACGATCAAAAAAGCTGCATAGTCCTAGTACGTTTTTTCACTCAGTTTTTTCCTTGCGTGTAATGGATGTCGTTTTTGAATGAATCGAGGAGTCTTTTTGCTTCTTTTTTTTGGCCGTCTAATCAATACTGATGTTTGGCAAATAGCATGCTTGAGTGTCCCAAAAACTGTGTTTAAAACAAGTAGAAAAGTTGCATAGTCCCATTACCTCTTTTCACTCAGTTTTTTCTCCTAACATGTAGTGGATCTCAATTATGGCTAAATCAAGGAGTCTTTTTGAATCTTTTTTTTCGTTGTCTAATCGATACTGAGGTTTGATAAACAACATGCTTGAGCATCCTGAAAACTATGTTTAAAACAAGCAGTAAAGTCGCATAGTTCTAGTACCTCTTTTTACTCAATTTTTTTTAGCCCATTCTATTTATCAATTATGGATGAATTGAGGAGTCTTTTTGAATATATATTTGGTATCTAATCAATACTGAAGTTTGGTAAAGCAGATGTGAGGCCCGTCCCCTCCCCCGCTTTTGTGTGTTTAAAACGAGCAAAAAAACTACATAGACCTAGTTCCTTTTTTCACTCAGTTTTTTCCTAGCTTGTAGTGGATCTCAATTATGGGTGAATGGAGGAGTCTTTTTGAATCTTTTTTTTTTCGGTCCAATCAATACTGAGGTTTGGTAAAGAGCATACTCGAGTGTCCTGAAAACTAAAAATGAGCTAAAAAGGTGCATAGACCCAGTACCTTTTTTCACACAATTTTTTCCTAGAATGTAATGGATCTCAATTATGGGTGAATCGATGAGTCTTTTTGAATCTTTTTTTTCGCCGTCTAATCAATACTGAGGTTTGGTAAATAGCATGCTTGAGCATCCCAAAAACTATGTTTAGAATGAGCAGGAAAGCTGCATAGTTCCAGTACCTATTTTTACTTAGTTTTTTCAGCCCATATTGTTTATCGATTGTGGGTGAATCGAGCACTAGTTTTTAAGCATTTTCATTTTCGTATAATCAATACTAAGTTTAGGACAACAATGGGTTGATCTCGTTGAAAACCTGATGACAAAACAAGCAAAAAGCCACATAGGCCCGATACTCGTTTTACTTAGTTTTTCAAACCATCGATAATGGATCTCAATTGTGGGTGAATCGAGCACTAGTTTTTGAGCATTTTCTTTTCCGTATAATCAATACTGAGTTTAGGCAAACAGTAGGACAGATCTCATCAAAAACTTGATGGCAAAATGAGTGGAAACCCACATAGGCCCGATGCCCCATTTTACACATTTTTTCAGCCACCCTTATTAGATCTCGATTGTGGGTTAATTGAGCACAAGTTTTTGAACATTTTCTATTCCGTTTAATCAATACTGAGTTTAGGCAAATAGCAGGGTCGATCTCGTTAAAAACTTGATGACAAAACAAGCCGAAACCTGCATAGGCCCTATACCCTCTTTTACTCAGTTTTTCAGCCATCCATAATGGATCACGATTGTGTTAGAGTAGATGCCCTAGAGCCAATCAATTATTGTAGAATTGACTCTTTGTAATAATGTTCATTAATCAATAAAAGGCATTTTATTCTATATCGCATAAATCATTATTATTGCAATATGTATTGATAAATGTTCTTAGAATGGTCGAACCGTGACGAGGGTATCCAGTGTTTCAAATCTTGATAGTGAGAACCCTATGAGCACATATGGTGGCCATTCTAGAAACGTCTGTAGCCTTAGTATTATTCTGAAGTAAGAGCACAGATAATACGGTAAGGCTATCATAGTGTTGAACGACCTCTCAAAAGCGATGGCCCAGTCTCACTTGTCCAGGTTGTTTTGGTGACAACTTGGGTGCAACACATAGGTGCTTGCCGTGGCGATTACAACTGCGCACAAGTTCACCTGGACCGACCACCGAGGATTCCATATGGATGGTAACCTAGTGTCTGTCGAACAAATCCTCAACGAAAGGTGGTGCATGTGATCCTTAGACTTGAGATCACCTGAGTGCCTTGTGCAGCGATTGGTGTAGTTTGACACTAGCCTAACGGCTTGAGTTTTCTTTTATGTCAATACGGTGGTGATTGGGCTGCATCCAAGGAGTGTATCAAGACTATGGTGGATTGATGAGGATTCATCACTCCCGGGTACAAGAGAAGTTATCTCAAGGCGCAATTCAGTATATGGCAATGATGTTAAAACTGTGGCCACAATGGGATTGAGTTGTTGCTCTATCCAGTTTATAATACGGGTCATTGGTCCGAAGGGCGGAATATATAATATCGAGTAATCGAAGGTTGACACTATTTCTATGCCTTCGTCTCGTTGGGGAGATAGCGTATGATGAAAGGATCGGGTATGCCCCGGTAACCATATCGTTGTGGGTAGGCGCTTTGTTGAATTGAATCTATCGGGTGGCCATGATGCCTTGCTAGGGGCCAATCTTGGTCTGCGTACAATGAGACGATTAATTGGTGTTAATCGCGATACTATATGCTGCCGGTATGATGAGGAGCCTATGGGTCACACACATAGAAGATAATTTAAGATCCAAGAAGAAGAAATGGCATTTTCGTCTTTTTAAGGTGAAAGGGTATTTTGGTAATTTCACAGTGCAATTAAATTTGCTGAAAGTCGTAGCCTGTAATAGCCACTACTACTCAAATTCTCATAATAAAATACATATAAAATAATATAAAGAAATTGGGCCCAAAATTTTCTTTTTATTAAATAAATAAATAAATATATATATATATATATATATATATATATTCTTTACAAACATATACGTTTTTACACAAACTTATAATGTGTACAAAAGATATAAAACATGGTGGACAGTGTAACCGCTTCCCCTCGCGTGTTGGACGTCCATCCGATGCGTCCTCACAGGGATCCCTGCAAAACATAGGAAAAACAAGCGGGGTGAGCACTAAAATAATGCTCGATAAAGTAAATCCTCTCCTCCCAACTATCCCCCGTAACTCTCTCTAATTCTTTCCCTTACAACTTCTCATTCAATTCCTTCTTTGGTACTTCTCTCTCTCTTTCTCTTAGAACTCTTTTCTATTAACTCTCTTTAGTAAGTCACGGCCCCATCTTACTGGGGGCACGGTCGGGACTCGCTCCCACTCTACGTGACCTCTACTCATTCTAGCCGATCGGACTCGGTTATGCATGGATTCGGAACCCTTGGCCATGTGAGTGTATAATCTCTCTCTCGGGTACTTGGGTATAGCCCTCATCCATGCACTCTCACGGGCTACACCACTTTTCTCTCTCTCATACTCATGCCGCTCTCAATGCGGCGTACATGCGAAACTCTACCCATTACTCACGGGTTCCCCATCGCATAACCTACTATATTCTCTTTTCTCTTCGTTCTCTAGTGCTCATACTCTCTTTCTCTCTCTTTACTCTTAAAGTAGCTTATACTTACATTCTCTACTATGTCTCAAGCTACTTCTTAAGTGCATAAGAAAAATGTGTAAGGACAACTCATGCTCACTAATGCACTTATGAAATGCCAAATGAAATATTGCATCAAAACAGTCATTCTATACAGGTTGCACTAAAAAGGGCATAACTTGCGTTATACATATCGGATTGCTACGGTTTTGGTCTCGTTTTAAAGCTTAAACACAGGGCTACAACTTTGATGTTTTGGTCTCAGCCCAGTTCAATCCGTAAAATGCCCAAAATTCACTTAGAAAGTCACGGCTGTAACAGGGCAGATTTCACTTAGGCATTTCATCAAACAACTCATGTGCATAAAAACACTCTACCAAAATTACTACTATACTTCATTCTCTAGCCATCCAAAATGGGGAAAAACTCCCTCAAATACTCATAATCCCTGTCAAGAAAAGCACTTCCAAATAGATTCACACAACATCTCTCAATCTTCATCTCAAATTCCATTTCTCAATACACATTAAAACACTTCTCATACATGGAGTCTATCCAACAACCACAAAAATAGCTACTCATCTCAACTCAATTTCTCATCAATCATACTACATACTGATCATGCATACATCTCTACTCAAAAGCTTATTCAAAACTCAAGTTGGTTGGATTTACTTACCTTGTGAAAAGACGACTTCTTTAGCACTTTTCTTTTCCTTTGTTGTCTTGTCTCCTCTCTACAACTCAAAACAACACCAAGAACAATAACAACCAAATAAGACTTCACTATAACTATAAAAAAACTCACATCTAAAGCATGAATCCTTACCTTAGGATGCTTTAGATAAAATCTCCACTCAAAATTACTCAAAAGCTCTCCTAAATCCCTTAGAAATCTTGGAAGATTGGATGGAGAAATTGAGAGAATTTAGGCAAATGGAAGAGGCGGTGGAAATGAATGAATATAGGATTTCTCTACACTTTAACTCTTTTTAGCTCATATTATAAGCATCATTTCCCATTTTGCCCTTGCCCTTCCTTAGAAATTCCATCTATGTCCTTTGATTCTTTACAAATACACCCCCATCCAAACACAATCTCCACTAAATTTCCTTACATTTTACTCCCCACTTTTCCTACTAATTAGGGGTAGAATGGTCATTGTGCCCCAAAAGAAGAATTCTCTAGAAAACTCAAGAAACTTTGTATTAGGCTGCGTCGCCCACGGTTGAAGCACTTTCCGTTCCCAAAAGAGCAAGCAGGGGCGAGAACCTACCCGTGGGTGTAGCTCCTCCTCGCCGCGGCAAAGCTTATTCTTCGCCCCATCGAAGATTGGATTTCCAAACTTCACCAAAACTCAACCAATTCAAGGCAACCATTCAACCAACTCAACATACCATGACAACAAACAAACTCAATTGAAGCTGAAAAAGTAAACTTTTAACTAATACAGCAAATCTTAAGTACGTACCTCAAGTGGGATATTACATAGCCTTTATTTGATTAGAAAAATTAAATAAGTGAAATTATGTTTAAATATGTATTCACATATATTTAATTAAATCATCATTATTGTTAAATGTTAATATATAGATTAAATATATATTAATTGAGATAATGATGAAATAAATAAAATATCTAATTAGGGAGTGTTTGGTAACATGGGGTGTTTGGAGTTGGACCTAACCTATTCCATATGGGAATAGGGCAACTAAGTTTTTAACTATAAAGAAAATGGTTAATTGTAAATGGAGTGTAGAGATTCATTATGTCATTTGATTAAAAAGAGAACTCCTTACAGAAAAACACTCCCACGGCGAAACCCATTTTGCCTAAAATCCAATTCCTTTGATTTCATTTCTTCTTTAATCTTAAAGCCAAAGAGGATCTAGCAAATCCTCTTTGGTTCTTTTGTGATTGGGTCTTCGTGTGGAACTACGTGGGTTCAATCCCTTTACGGCAGGCTTCGGTAAGCCCAAAGCGTTCAAAGACAAAGGCGTGGTGGAGCCTCAAGGCGTGCGTATGGTTCTAAACTCTTGATTAACCTTTTTGTGCGATTTTACTTTAATATAAATTGTAAATTATTACCCTTGATCTTGGCTCATGTAAACAATCCTTAGAAAGCGATATTTTTTGTTTCCGGGCCCTCGTTATGTGAGACCCGTTTTTACTAACGGTGGTTATCGAGGCCTAGGGTACTAAGTTTTACAATTTTTTGGATGGTTGATAACATGTATTTGATGATATAATGTTGCCTTATAAAATCTGCCTTAAATCATGTTTTGAGAAATTGATTAATCGATTAATTTTAATTTGTTGATGATCTGCTGGTTTGGTATAATGGTTGATGGATTTTTGTTGAGATCAATGTGTTTGATTGATTGCAAAATCTGTTTAAAGTGTATATGGTTACTATATGAACAGATCCGGAGCTACGAGTGGCGTGTACGCTTGCCACCGCGGCGATATAACCCATCGCCCCCGGCAGCGGCGTTGTTCACTCACGCGATGCGAAACGGCTCGGCTTGGCGATATAACCCATCCACCGCGGCCGATTGTCTTAGGGCAGGGCGTTGTACCAAATCTTGCCGGTTGAATGCGTTAAGCGTGAAAGCGTCAAGTAATCGGCGCCACGCCCACCCGGCGGCCATCCTAACTCATCGCGCTGGTGGCTGCTACTTTAGATGCGCGAGGGGGGCTAAAAATGTTAAGTTTTAAAATTTTTAGACCAAATTATAATTCTGCAAATTATTGGGGGGTAAATGGTAATTAACCACTAATTTCAAAAATTGATTGTTTTTTAAATGTATGCCTTGTACTTGTTTGTATATTGCATGGTGCCCGGTACATGAGCCTTAGACCTAAGGGAAGAATATTTTTAAAATATTTTTTTGGGTATGTATGGTTGTATAATTTATTAAATAGACTGCGTGTCCTGCCTTTTCTCCTTTATTCTCGATGTACATTCTCTTCTCATCTCATTCCCCTCAAATGTAAATCGAGGGTTTCTAAATTTATTGATGTAAAGAATTTTGTATAATTATTTATTGTAAATTTAGAGCGATATTTTGTAATGTACTTGAAGGACGGAGTAAGGGCCGAAAGGCAACCATACTTGAAGACTTTCAAGATGTTTATTAACCGGAGGGCCACCCCTGGTGAGGTGACCCACCGGGATTCCCTCTAGGGCTCGAAATCGGGTTTTTAGTTGGAGCCATGTCTTTGGCACGTTTTTAAATTATGTTTAGAATGCATGCTAAGATTGAATGTTGAATAACATGCCCAAACAATGTCATTCTAACAAAGATAATAATCAGTGAGAATATTAAATAACAAACCCTCGATTAAAAGTATAATAAGTCACGTATGCCTTCCATCCCCATGGTTTAATCAAACCATGTCCGTCAATACCTTGTTCGCCAAAGTGAAGGTACACTTCTACCGTGGGGGAGTTAAAATGCATTGAAGTTTTCCTTAATGGTGATGGGTCACTTAAAATGACAATTTTGCTTGTTCGCCAAAGCAAAAGGTTGATAAAGGGCGTGTCATAGGCATAGTAGAGCGGTACACATATTATGTGTGCGTGATGACATGTTGTGGTCTCTCCTCGGACATTTGAGAATCACACTTGAGGACATGGTTTGGAGCCATTGGATTGTGTGATTGCTTGTTGACTTTTCACATTTGAGGTTGATAGTGGGAGCTATGGCTGGAGGTAAAATAGTGGGAGCATCGTTTAATAAAAGACCATATTAAATAATAATGAACTTATAATAACTTTATCTTTTTGCAATTGTAGATTCACCAAAATGAGCATTATGAACTGTGACGATAATCGAGAAGAAAATAGGTTGGATGGATCCAATTTCTCAGTTGGTATCGTAATCTTGATTATACTCAAGTCGATCAGAAAAGAAATTGTATATCCTTGAAAAGCCATACATGGTTGGAAGCACGATCTGATGCCCACTCGAAGTAAAGGATACTTATCAAAAGTTCTTTGATGATCTTTGATAAGGCGTTGATGCTTGATGTTAGCATCAATGAACACCTATCTTTAGGCGCATGAGGGATATGAATGCTTCTTCCATCATTCTACACCTCAAGGAGCTTTTCAAAACAAATGCTCGACATGAGAGGTACAAGGTGTCCGGAGCTTTGTTTGGAGTCCGGGTGCCCGAGAGCTCCAAGTTGGTCCTCATGTGCTCAGATGATCGAGCACATAGAGAGCTGAGACTTTGGGATGTGGCTTGGATGCGAGAATTACAAATGGATTTAATTCTGCAATCCTTGCGACTCTTATGCTCCATTCATAATGAATTTCAATATGAACACGATGGAAAACCTATCGAGAACTCTTGAACATGCTTAGGACTACGGGAGGGCGGGACTTGAAAAGTCAAGCCTGTTTCTTGTTTCTTGAGTAAACTAAAGTTGGAGCCCGGCAAGGAAGGTAAGGCAAGGCCAAACCCAAGCCCAAGAAACCCAAAGGGACAGTTGCTCTTGGGCACGAGAGTGCAATAGGGGAAGGGCAAAGTAAGTAAGGCTTTGCTGTAGCCAAGCACGCTGAGGACAACGCAAAGGGGGGGCTTCCCTGCTCAAGCAAGAAAGAAGTCGAGGCTACGACATCCAGGTATTTTATGATTGAGATTAACTTCTCTCCCTCACATCTTGGGTCATTGACACGGGATGTGGTACTCACATTTGTCTTGATGTGTACGAGGACTTAAGCGAGTAAGAGTGCTCCTTCAAAGGGAGGGAAAGGGAGGTGGACCTACGAGTTGGAAATAGAGCACATGTGGCTGCATAAAGGGCCCTTTGTCAGGGACTTATGTTTATCTTTGCCTACAGAGCTTGTTATTGGAAGGCTACATACTTTGTTATCACGTACCTTTTATTTCTAAAGATTATTTTATTTTGGGGAGGTATCGCTTTGTATAATATGGGGGTATCATTTTTGAGATATCTAATGGTGTTTGTCCTTTAGTTTGAATAAGGTAATTCTATTTGGAATTGCAAGGTTATATAATGGATTATATGTTCTTGATTTAAACAATAAAGATATTCTCAATATTGAAACCAAGAGAGCTAAACATAGCGATCAAAACAAGGACATATCTCGCCAAATTTGTAAAGGGTGTGTCATGTTAATAGAACCCTCGTTGCAAAGCTTCAAGGATGGAGTTTTGGCCCCGGACCTTTTGACTTTCGAGGTCATTTTGTATCTGAGTCATGCAGTTAGTCAAGATGACAAGTCTCTTTCCAACGGGGACAAGGTGAAAGACTCTGTTATTTAAGGCATCATCCATAGTGATGTATATGGTCCACTACTTGATTGAAGCTAGAGGTGGATATTCATACTTCATCACATATTGATGATTTCGTAGATATGGTTATGTCTACCTTTATTTGGGAGGACATAAATTTGAAGCCTTTGATAAATTCAAAAGGAATTCGGGAATGAAGTACAGGTATGTTGGGCAAAAAGTATTAAAAGCTCTTCGGTCCCGGGATCAAGGAGGTGAATACTTAAGTTCCCCGGGGTTTGTAGTACTTGAAGGAATGTGGGATAGTATCACAACTCACCTCATATACACCCCAAGCCCACAATGGAGTATCGTAGGAATATGACCTTACTTGACATGGTTAGGTCCATGATGAGGTTTAGTGATTTACCTCATCTATGCCTCAGAGCCTGTGACTCACGTTTTTGAACCGTGTTGCGTCAAGTACGTAGACAAGACTCCATATGAGCTATGGAAAGGTTGCCGAGCCCAACTTGTCTTATCGAGGATTTGGGGTTGCAAAGCTTATGTTAGAAATTGACTTGAACAAGTGGGCCCAAAATCCTGTAAATGTAATATTTGTGGGTATCCAAAAGGAGACCAAGGATCTATTTCTACCACCGAGCGCAAAATTTTATTGCTCGATTTGGTGTCTTCCCTTAAAGAAAAGGGAATATTTTCTAAGAAGTACTATTGGGAGAAAGTAGAACTTGATAAAGTTTCTAGATCCACAAGATATACTAAGAACCGAAGGGATGGGATGGATGTGCCCACGGAAGTGGTTTGAGCACAATTTGTGGATCAAAGTGAACCACCTCGAAGTAGCACAGGGAGCTACATAGATGCAGGGAGAGTATGCCATGAGGCCGAGAGATACGGTTATCTCATGACTCAACATGGTGACATACTAGTCTACCAAGGCGATGACCCAAAACCTACAAAGACGCTATATCGGATCCAGAATTACATTAAATGGCTTAAAGCCATGAAATATGAGATGGATTCCATGTACGAAGGAACAGTGTGGTCTTTGGTGGAACCACTTGAAGTTAAACCATAGGGTGTAAATGGGTCTTCAAGAAAGAAAGCCCTGACATGGATGGCAATGTGCATACTTATAAAGCATGGTTGGTTGCCAGTTTCAAACAAATTCATGGCATTGACTATGAGAAACCTTTTCACCGGTTTCCCATGATTAAATCCATCCAGGATGATGCTTGCAATTGGCTTTGCATATCATGACTATGAGATTTGGCAAATGGATGTCAAAGCGCTTTCGGGAAGGGCCGAAACTTTGAGGAAGGATGTGTACATGACACCACCTGATGGTTTCGTTCTTGATAAGTCAAAGGGCCAATAAGGTATGCAGTTCGAGAGATCTATTATGGACTCAAGCAAGCTTCGGGGAGCTAGAACATTCATTTTGATGAAAGGGTTCGTAAAGAATTCGAGTTTATCAAAGAAACGAAGATGAGCCCTATGTTTACAAGAAAGTGAGTGGGAGCGTAAGGTAAGGCATTCCCTAGTGTTGTATGTCGATGATATACTTGATCGAAAGAAATGATATACCCGAACTTACAAGGTCGGTAAAGACTAGGTTATCCAAGTGCTTCTCCATGAAAGACTTAAGGAGACGGCTATAAGATTTATCCGTGATAGATCGCGTAGGTTACTTGGCCTAAGTCGAGAGCATATATTGATAAAGTACTAAAGAGATTCAGTATGGAAGAATACAAGAAGGAAATTTCTTAGATGTCACATAGTGTTTATCTCTCAAGGATGTGTCTAAACATAAGATGAGAGAGATAGGATGAAGGAGTCCCATATGCATCAAGGCAATTGGATCCAACAATGTATGCCATGTTATGTACTCGGATTGATGTCTCATGTGCTTTGAGCACTTGTAGTAGAATATCCAATCGGATCCAGGTGACGTCCTTTGGATGTACCCATTAAGAACATTCCTTAATTATCGAAGAGGACTAAGGATATATTCTTGGTTTATGGAGGAAGATGAAGGGCCTTCAAGTAAAAGGATACGGTGATGCTAGTTTCCAAACGGACAAAGATGATTATCGATCGCAATCAAAAGGGGTTTGTATTTTGTCTCAATGGCGGTGCATGAGCTAGAAAGAGTGATATCAAGTGAATATACACTTTTCATTATACCTTTTGTCGATTAGGGTACTTTCTAATGCATTTTGACTGAATTCGTTTCTTATCGTTACTTTTCGTATTCAAAGGGTTAAAATGGACATTTTGAGCAAATAAGCACAAAATTGGATATTTTTTGACCTCGAAAGTGTGAGATGTCAGAGAATAGAGGAGGTTAGGAGAGGGATAAAAAGCCAACCTTATGAAGCTTGTTTCCAAGGAAGGAAGTATGCGCCCGGCAGTGCGTTGTTATTGTTTTCCTCTTTAACCGCCCTTAATCGGAAGGTTGGTTTTGTTATTATTGTTTGATTGAGTGTTGTGTTGAATGGTTGCCACGAAATTGGTTTGGGAAAAGGGGCGAAGGATTTCATGTGCCGTGCGGTTCAGCGCGGAGAAGGTTGAAGCCTCGGGGAAGCTGGCGGCGGTTTCGGGCGCGCGGCAGTTTCTTCGCGCGGCGACAACGATAAATTGTTGATTGAGTTTTAGATATTTTCTTCCTTAAGGGCAATTTGACCTTTCTACCCCTAAATAGCGAGGAAAGTGGGGGAGGGGGTTAATTGTAAGGATTTTTCATGGAGAATGTGTTGATATGGGGGTGAGTTTGTAATGAATCAAAGGATATGGATGGAATTCCCAAAGAAAGAATAAGGGCAAATGGGAATGAATGTGTTAATATTTCATTAAAAGATTAGAATCAAGAACCCCTCATTTCTTCTTCTTTCAAGCGTGACTCTTCATTTCTTCTCCCTCTCCGGAATTTCTCTTTTCTTTTGATCAAGGGAATTTCAGGGTTTTTGAAGTTATTTGGAGTTGAAAAGCAACCTAAGGCTTCTAAAGTAGATTTCTCCTTAAGTTGTGTGATTTGTGGATTTTAGTTCATTTGGTTTTGAGGTTTTCATTCTTTTGGTTAGAGTTGAGAGAATAGTCAAGCAAACCAAGTGAAAAGAAGATTTGGTTGAGTCTCTCCCATAGCAAGTAAGTAAAACCCAACCCCAGTTGAGATTTATGAATTTTCTTGATTAGGGTTTTGGGGATTAAGAGATGATGTATGTATGTGATATGCATGTATTATAGCATGTATGAAGGATTAAGTAGAGATTTCTATGCTTTGTGAATGTTATTACCTTGCAAATTTGAGAAATGGGTTGTTGGTTTGCAAAGGTAGTTGAGATGGAATTTAAGGGTATTATGGAACCCCCCTTTTTTGAGTGTTTATTGACAGTTATTATGACTTTGTTTGAAGGTTTTCCCATTTTGGATGGTTAGGAAAGTTTAGATTCATGGCTATGATAGAGTTTATAATGCCCACATGAGTTGTTTGATGAAATGCCTAATAGAGGTTTGAGTGTGAGTAATGAACCTTAATTCTTGCAACATTGCATGTTGGCATTTCATAAGTGCATTAGTAGTGATGAATCATCCATGTGCATTGTTATATGCATTGAAAAGTGACCTAAAGAAGTGTAGAAATGGTTTATACAATTACCTATGAGTAGAGAGCTTAGTGGGTAAAATTACTCTAAGGGTAGGAAAGAGCTTGAAAAATGCTACAATAGAATGAGTTAAGAAGGAAGGTAGTATAGTTGGGATGATGCTTTGTGATCATCACCCGACCCGTATGAATCGGATTGATGCTTTGTGATCATCGTCCGAATAGCCTTTAGAGAGATGGTCGGCGCTTTGTGATCGTCACAAATGAGTAATAGAAATGGGTAGATGCTTAAATGACAAAACTTTTACGGATTAGTTAAGGAAGGAATATGTAAGGTTGATGCTGTGATCCAAATCATCCCAGTGGCTGAGTAGAGCGGGTTGATGCTTTGTTGGATCATCACCCGAGTAGTGACTAGGAGACGTAAATGCTTGGTGATCGTTGCCAGAATTCAATGAGAAAGGGCGGTAAGTGCTAGGTGATCTCCACCGATAGTTAGAAAAGGGCGAGTTGGTGCTTTTGTGATCCTCACTCGGTAGTCACTAAGAGCGGGTTGGTCAAATTTGTTTGTGAATTCACCCGATAGCCATAGAGTGAGATGGTCTGTGTGAACGCCATCCAAGGCGTACCTCCGGTAAGGATGAGGGCATGATGTTATGAAACGAGAATTAGAAAAGGAAAGAATTAAGAGTCCACACACGGGGACGACAGGTAGAAGATACTTGCAGCATTATTTGTGCTCACCCCGGTTATTTTCCTTTGTGGATGCGGGAGGGTTCTAGGTGATGTTGCGTTTGGAGGGCGTCGGCGCGCCGGAGCAATTAAGCTACTGTTCCCTATTTTTGTCTTTT
>CM047747.1:12248436-12272242 GCA_026225825.1 Pistacia integerrima
AGAAGCCACTTGGGAAGTAGAGCGGGACATGCAGAATCGTTCCCGGGAAAGTTGTTTGTTGAATTGAAAAAGGGGGAAAAACGAAATTCTTTTAGGGGAAGAGGATAACGCCCAAGGCTTGAGGGTACGTTGTTATTGTTTCCTCTTCGCCTATCAGTTGGTTTTTGTTATTATTGTTTGATTGAGTGTTGTGTTGAATGGTTGCCCTAGAAATTGGTTGACGAAGGATTTGAATGCCGGTGCTTGCAGGCCGAAGATTCTTGCGCTGGCGAAAAGAGTTGAACCTCGGGAAAAGGCTGGCGACGTTCGCCGCGGCGACTTTAAAGTTTCTTCGCGCGGCGACAACCAGTAAATTGTTGATTGAGTTTTAGATATTTTCTTCCTTAAGGGCAATTTGACCTTTCTACCCCTAATTAGCGGGAAAAGTGGGGAGTTAATTGTAAGGATTTTCATGGAGAATGTGTTGATATGGGGGTGAGTTTGTAATGAATCAGGATATGGATGAATTCCCAAAGAAGAATAAGGGCAAAATTTTGGGAATGAATGTGTTAATATTTCATTAAAAGGAATTAGAATCAAAGAACCCCTCATTTTCTTCTTCTCAACGTGACTCTTCATTTCTTCTCCTCTCGGAATTTCTCTTTTCTTTTGATCAAAGGAATTTCAAGGGGTTTTGAAGTTATTTGGAGTTGAAAAGCAACCTAAGCTCTTAAGGTAAGGATTTCTCCTTAAGTTGGTGTGATTTGTGGATTTTAGTTCATTTTGGTTTTGAGGGTTTCATTCTTTTGGTTAAGAGTTGAGAGAATAGTCAAGCAAACCAAGTGAAAAGAAGATTTGTGAAGTCTCTCCATGCAAGTAAGTAAAACCCGACCCAAGTTGAGATTTATGAATTTTCTTGATTAAGTTTTGATAGAGATGATGTATGTAATGTGATATGCATGTATTATAGCATGTATGAAGGATAAGTAGAGATTTCTATGCTTTGTGAATGTTATTACCTTGCAAATTTGAGAAATGGGTTGTTGGTTTGGCAAGGTAGTTGAGATGGAATTTAAGGGTATTATGGAACCCTTTTGGAAGTGTTTATTTGATTAGTTATTATGACTTTGTGAAGGGTTTTCCCCATTTTGGATGGTTAGGGAAAGTTTTAGATTCATGGCTATGATAGAGTTTATAATGCACATGAAGTTGTTTGATGAAATGCCTAATAGAGGTTTGAGTGTGAGTAATGAACCTTATTCTTGCAACATTGCATGTTGGCATTTCATAGTGGGCAATAGGTAGTGATGAATCATCCATGTGCATTGTTATATGCATTGAAAAGTGACCTAAGAAGTGTAAGGAAATGGTTTATACAATTACCCTATGTAGAGAGCTTAGTGGGTAAAATTACTCTAAGGGTAGAAGCACTTTGAAAAAATGCTACAATAGAATGAGTTAAGAAGAGTAGTATAGTTGGGATGATGCTTTGTGATCACTCACCCGCCCGGCGTTATGGAATCGGATTGATGCTGCTGATCATCATCCGAATAGCCTTAGAGAGAGGTCTTGGAACGCTTTGTGATCGTCACATTGAGGTAATAGAAATGGGTAGATGCTTTATGACAACTAGATTGTTAAGAGATATGTAGGTTGATGCTTTGTGATCATCATCCAATGGCTAGTAAGAAGCGGGTTGATGCTTTGTGATCATCACCCGATAGTGACTGAGAGGCGGGTAAATGCTTGGTGATCGGTTACCCGAGGTTCATGAGGAAGCGGGTAGGTGCTTGGTGATCTCACCGATAGTTAGGAGAGAACGAGGGTTGGTGCTTTGTGATCCTCGCTCGGTAGTCACTAAGAAAGGGGCGGGGTTGGTCTTGTGTGAATTCCACCGATAGCCATAGAAAGAAAGTGAGATGTGCGTGTGGGAACGCCATCCGGCCGGGTACCTCCCGGTGATGAGGCCATTGATGGTTATAAGAAGCAGATTAGAAAAGGAAAGAATTAAGAGTCACACACGGGGCAGAGCAGTAGAAGGTTTTAAACTTACGAGCATTATTTGTGCTCACCCCGTTATTTTCCTTTGTGGATGCAGGGTTCTAGGTGATGTTGTTGCGGTTGGAGGGCGTCGGCGCGCGAGGAACAATAGGCCTACCTTGTTCCCCTATTTTGTCTTTTGAAATGCACTTTTATAAAACTTGATAACTTTTGTGTATAAAAAGACATGTGAATTGTAATGAAAAAGAAAAAAGGGGGCTGCCCAATTTTCCATTGTTAATTGCATGCATTGTACTAGTTTTGTAGGTGTTACAGCACGAGAAATCGAGAAAAATTAGCGAAGAAGCAAGCGGAGTGGCATTACGTAATTTCCAGAACTTCGGGAAGCTTACGCCGCAGAAATAAAGTCTTGCATCGGCCCGGGAGTAAAGCTAAGACGAGCTTATCGATTCATTCTTGACTGCAAGGCATGACGATCACTATCGATTTTGTTAAGCGCATAGGTTTACGTCTTGTGCATGTTTAAAGTAGTTATTAAAGGGAAACGAAGTATAAAGAAAAACTTGGTCTTTGCCCGGATGGTCGGTTTGATTAGGTTTAGCCACTTTAAACCATTTTTCTAAGAACTTTGGGAGCGATTTGGATTGTAAAAGGAAGAGGTTTCATTTCCAACTAGAAGATTCATCTTTTGGGGAAGGGGAATTTCTAATCTTTATTCTCGTTTTCATTATGTTGAACATGTTTGTTCCTATTTTTCGTTTTGTGTTATTGATTTAGTTATGAACTAATCTCTTTTTGGTTAGTTAGGGTTTTGATGGTAGTTTGGATTTTAAATGGGTTAAGGGTTTGATTGTGTTATTTTCATATGAATATGCCTTGGTTGTGTGTTACTCTCGAATTTTAATGTTGTATGTGATGAACATGTGAGATTGAGAAATGAATCATGTTAGGCTTCTTGGAAGGTAATCACCATTATAGTATTGGATGCTAGAGATAGATTCAAGAATTAATGAAATCGTTATAGGATTCTTTGTGCCTATGAGTTTGGGGAAAATATTAATCTTCAATTTGTTGTGCGGAAGGTTAATAAGGAAGAATAGGAAGGCATAGCTGAGAGGATATGTCTACCATGTTAGTGAGTTCGATTTACAACCATTGCGTATGAATATGAGTTTAGTGTAATTATAGGCTTAACCCATATCAAAAATGAAAAATCAAATCTTTACGTAAAACCTTTGAATTGTTTATTCGTGTTGTTCTTATTGCTTTTTCTTAATTAAGTTTTAACCTTAGTTAAATTTCATTTTTGTTGTTTTTAAATTAAAATTGCTCCCACCAATCCAAAGGTTCCGATTGCTTGAACTAGACAACGTTAGGAAAACTCGGTGTTTTGCTTACAATCCTCGTTAGAAGGCGATACTCTCTCTTTATTATATTACTTGTGCGATTGTATACTTGCTACATATTGTATGTTGTATGAAACACGCATCAAAGAGCTCCAAGCAAAAGCACGCATGGATGAATTCTACAATGGAGTGAGTATATTGCATTATCGAGATGCGGCAGGAGGTAGTCTGGATTAGAGTTCATTCTTCCGAACTTAGTATGGTTCTTCGATTGTTGTCTGTAGACATCTATTGTGACAACAATGGAGCAATTGCTCAAGCTAAGGGAACCACGGAATCGATCGGAAGATCCAAGGACACATACTCAGAAACGATTCCCATCTCATCGAGAGGGATAGTTAAGAGGAAAGCGTGCAGTTAGTAAGTGCATACCGCGACAATCTACAGAATGCACTAACAAGCCTCTAGTCGTAGCGAAGCATGAAAGGCACTTGAGATCATTTGGTATTAAATACATGAATGATTGGCTATAGTGCAAGTGGGAGATTGTTAAGAGTAGATGCCTTTAGAAGGCCCAATCAATTATTGTAAAAGAGTTGACTCTTTATAATAATGTTCATTAATCAATAAAAGGCATTTTATTCTATATCCGCGTAAATCATTATTATTGCAATATGTTTTATTGATATATGTCCATTAGAATGGTAGAATCCGTGATGAGGGGTATCAAGTGTTTCAAATCTTGATAGTTGAGAACCCTATGGAGCACATATGGTGGCCATTCTAGAAAGCGTTTGTAGCCTCGTTATTACGAAGTAAGGGCACGAAGAATAATACGGTAAGGCTATCATAGTGTTGAAATGACCCTCTGTCGAAAGCAGTCAGGCCCGATCTCACTTGCCAAAGGTTGTTTGGTGACAACTTTGGTGCAACACATGGAGTGCTCCCGTGGCGGGAAATACTTGCTTGCCGGCAAGTTCCAAAGGGTTTGACCCAACTTAAAGGATTCCATATGGATGGTAATCCTAGTGTCTATGGAAAAATAAATCCTCTAACGAATGGTGGTGTATGTGATCCTTAGACTTTGAGATCCAACGGAGTGCCTTGTTGCACCGGTTAAGGTGCGATTTGACACTAGCCTAATGCGGTTCTTTGGTTGGTCAATACGGTGGATGATTGGATTGCATCAAGGAGGGTGTATCAAGACTATGGTTGGATTGATGAGGATTTATCACTCAGTCGCGAGGGGCCGTTATCTCCCGGTGCAATTCAATGCATGGCGGAATAGCGTTAAAACTATGGCCACATGGGATTGAGTTGTTGCTCTATCTAGTTTATAATACGGGTCATTGGTCGAGCCTGAATACATAATATCGGAAGTAACGAAGGTTGACACTTATTTCTATGGAAGGCCGTCTCGTCGAGATAACATATGATGAAAAGGATCAAATTGCAAGGTAACCATATCGTTGCAGGTAGCTATTTCTTGAATCAGAATCTATCGGGAAATGGCCATGATGCCTTGCTAAGGGCCAATCTTGGAGGTACGTGTATAGTGAGGAACGATTAATTGGTGTTAATCGCGATACTATACACTACTGGTTAATTGATGAGGAGCCTATGGGTCACACATAGAAGATAATTTAAGACTTAGGAAGAAGAGGGGCGTTTTCGTCTTTTAAGGTGAAAGGGTATTTTGGTAATTTCATAGTGTAATTAAATTTGCTGAGGTCGTAGCCTTTATTTAATTTGTTAGAAAAATTAAATAAGTGAAATTACATTTAAATGTGTGTTCCGCACATATTTAAATATATTATCATTATTGTTAAATGTTATTATATATTTAAATATATATTAATTGATTTTAATGAGATAATGATGGAAAATAAAATAAAAATATCAAATTGGGAGTGTTTGGCAACATGGGGTGTTTGGGTCAGAGCCCAAGCCTATTCCATATGGGATTAGGGCAACTTGATTAAATATAAAGGAAAAAGTGTGTGTTAATTGTTTTAATTAGCGATTTCTTTGAAATTAAAACACCACATGACCCTTGCTTTCTCTCCCATGCCCGGCAACACCTTTTGGCCTAAAATCAATTCAATTGATTTGCTTTCTTCTTAATCTTGAAGCCAAGAGGATCCCTTTAGCAAATCCTCTTTGATTCTTTTGAAGAATTGTCTTTGTGTGGACTACGTAAAGTCGATCCTACACTTGGATCGGTAGGCACATTCGTTGACAAATTTGGAGGAGCCTCTACGTGCGTTTGTTTTCTTTAAACTTCAGAAATTTCCCATTTACCCCGTAGATTTTATTTTAATATGAATTGTAAAATTATACCCTTGATCTTGGCTCATTGGTAAGCGATCTCTATATTATATTGTTTTGTTTCTGCTGCGTATATGGGACCGTTTACTAACATCCTCAGCATTGATTAGAAGGTGAAAAAAAAACATTCAAAAAGACTTCTCAATTCACCCATAATCAATAAACAATATGGGCTGAAAAAATTGAGTAAAAATAGTTATAGGAACTTTGTGATTCTTGCTTGTTTTAAACACGTTCGGGGATGCTTGAGCATGCTGTTTACAAAACCTTAGTATTGACTAGACGGGCAAAAAAAAAAAAAAAAAAAGATTCAAAATGACTCCTCAATTCCGCCATAATCGACAAACAATATAATGAAGAAAAAAACTAAGTAAAAATAGATGTTGAACTATGCGATTCTTTGCTCATTTTAAACACGGTTTTAGGACCACTCGAGCAAATTCTGGGTCCCTAATCAAACAAATCCCAGTTGATTAGATGGTGAAAAAGATTCAAAGACTCCTTGATTCACCCATAATCAAGATCCACTACAAGCTAGGAAAAAACTGAGTGAAAAAAGGTGCTTAGACTTTGCAGCTTTTCTATTCGTTTTAAACAAAGTTTTGGGCCTTTCCGGGAGGGCATTTTGCTTTTATTGCCAAACCTCAATATTGATTAGAAGGTGAAAAAAAAAAGAAAAAAAAAATTAAAAAGACTCCTCAATTCTCCCATAATCGATAAACAATTTAAAGGGTTTGAAAAAAGCGAGTAAAAATAGTCTTGGAACCTATGCGGATTTCTTGCTCATTTAAACACGGAAAAGGTTTTCAGGACACTCAATCATGTTGTCTATCAAACATCAGGATTGATTAGATGGTGAAAAAAAGATTCAAAAAGACTCCTTGATTCACCCATAATCAAGATCCACTACAAGCTAGGAAAAGCGAGTGAAAAAGTGCTAGAACTGCGGCTTTTTAGGTCGTTTAAACACGATCCCCAGGGACACTTTCGAGTATGTTGTTTACAAACCTCGGTGTTGATGAGGAACGGTGAAAAAAGATTCAAAAGACTCCTTGATTCACCCATAATCGAGATCCATACAAGCTAGGAAAAAGCGAGTGAAAAAAGGAGGCGGACTATAAACGAAACTGCTCGTTTAAACCACGGTTCAGAAGTGCTTGAAGATGTTGTTGCAAACCTCATATTGATTAGCGACAGAAAAGATTCAAAAAGACTCCCGATTCATCATATTCGAGATCCACTACAAGCTTAAGGAAGGCTTGCTTTAAAAAAGAAGCGGGGGCTATCGCTTTTCTACTCGTTTTAAACATAGTTTTCGGGATGCTCGAGCATGTTGTTTACCAAACCTCGGTATTGATTAGACGATGAAAAAAACATTCAAAAAGACTCTTCGATTCACCCATTATCTATTAGAGTAAATGTCCTAGAGCTAATCAATTATTGTAAAATTGACTTTGTAATAAATGTTTATTTATCAATAAAAGGAAAATTCTACTATACCACGTAAATCATATTATATGTATTGATATATGTCCTTAAGGATGCAGAATCGGGACGAGGTATCAAGTGTTTCAAATATTGATGGTGAGAACCTATGATCACATATGGTGGCCATTCTAGAATGTCAAAGTAGCGTATTATTTTACCAGGACAACCGATGGTCCTGCGGTAAGGCTATCATAGTGTTGAACAACTGGGTTCCGGAAAGGGAACCGGCGGCGAGTCTCCACCTTGTCCAGGTTGTTTGGTGAAACAAACCTGTTGCACACATGGGTGCTTTGCTATAGGCGAATACACCTCCACCAAGTTCCAAGCCTTGGGTGACCACCAAGGATTCCATATGGATGGTAACCCTAGTGTCTATGGAACAAACCTCTACGAATGGTGGTGCATGTGATCCCTGACTTGAGATCAAACTTTGGAGCACCTTGTGCACCCGATTGTATAGTTTGACACTAGCCTAACGCAATTCCTTATTCAAAGCCCTTTGTCAATACGGTGGTGATTGGCTACATCAAGGAGTGTATCAAGGCTATGGTGGATAGAACGAGGATTCATCACTCCTAGGTGCGGGAGAAATTATCTCACGCGTAATTCCGATAAATGCATGACACTAAAGCGTAAGGCCACGGTGGGATTAAATTGTTACTCTATCTAGTTTATAATATAGGTCATTGTCTAATGCTTTGAATACATAATATCGAAAGAGCACCGGAGTTGACACTATTTCTATGCCTGGTCTCGTCAAGATACGGATGATGAAAGGATTGGATTATAGCAGTAACATATCATGTGGTGCCATTGTTTCTTTGAATCTGAATCTGTCGGGTGGCCATGATGCCTTGCTAAGGGCCAATCTTGTACGTGTTGTAGTGAGGCGATTGGTTGGTGTTGTGCATGGTCGACACACTACGGTATGATGAGAGCCTATGTCACACACATAGAAGATAATTTAAGAACAGTTTATAAGAATGGCATTTTTCATCTTTTTAGTTAAAAGAGGTTTTATTTTGTAAAATCTCACGTGCAATTAAATTTGTGAGGTGGTTAGCCTTTATTTAATTTGATATTAAATTAAATAAGTGGAAGGAATTACGTGTAAATATGTGTTCGCATATATTTAATAAATTATCATTATTGTTAAATGTTAATATATTATTATATATAGTAATTGAATTTAATTGAGATATTGATAATTAAAATAAGATATCTAAATGGGGTTGTTTTGTATACAAGGGTGTTGGGTTGGAGCCCAAGGCTATTCCATAATGGAATCGGGCCTAGTGTGCACTATATAAGTGCAACACTTACGTGATAAAAAAAAAAATTTCATTCAATCATTTAGACTAAAATTCAAGGAACCCTTTTATTCTCTCTCCATGCCGGAATTGCATTTTTGCTTGAAACCAAAGTTTGCTTGATTTCTTTTTGGTTCTTAAAAGGCTAAAGAGGTCTAGCAAATCTTTCTTTGTCCTTGAGGTTATCTTCATGTGGACTACATTGGTTCGATCCCTACTTCCCTTAAGGGTCGGTAGCGAAATACGTTCGAAGAACAAGTTGGAGGAGCCTCCAACGTGCGTATGATTTCTTAAACTCTACTAAAAATCTAAAAACAGATTCTTATTTAATGTGTAAATTGTAAATTTGTGCCTTGATCTTGGTTCTAAGTAACGATCCATGATGTAAGAATTTTGTTTTCCGCTGCCATAACCCTTTGATCGTTTTCTAACATCTTTGAATGTCTTAATTAATCCAATTGATTAAATAATGTGTTGGATGATGTGTATTGGTTGGTTTGGTATCTAAGTCGAATGTTTAAGCATTCGATTTGATTTGATCTATGTCATTATGTGAAAAATTGCAAAGCGTGATTGTGCACGTTTCACTATTTTGTGGTGGTGTTAGCGCGCGAAATTACACCTTGCGTGGCCGAGATGCAAAAGTGAATCTTGTTAGAATAAGTGACATAAAGCCAATCAATTATTGTAAAATTGACTTTGTAATAAATATTTATTTATCAATAAAAGACATATTATACTAGAATCCACCGTAAATCATATTATATGTATTGATATATGTCTTTAGGATGGTAAGAACCAGTGCGAGGGTATCAAGTGTTTTAAATCTTGATAGTGAGAACCTATGATCACATATGGTGGCCATTCTAGAAGCGTCCAAGTAACTAATATTATTATGACCAAGGACACATATAATATGGTATGGCTATCATAGTGTTGGCGACCTGTCGAAAGACAATGGCCCTGATCTCACTTGTCAGTTGTTTGCGACAACCTTTTGATTTTGGGCAAACACATGGCGGCTTGCTAGAGCGAAGTTCACTGGGACCCGAGGACCCACAGAGGATTCCATAAGGATGTAACAATTGATATATGGAATAAATCCTCTAATAAATGGTGGTGCATGTGATCTTAGACTTGAGATCTTAGGAGCGCCTTGAACCCAACCCAAGGTTGGTGTAGTTTGACAACCCTTTAAACCCTTGGGAAACATAGTTCTATTCATAGCTATCAATATGGTAGTGATTGGCTACATTGAAGAAGTGTATCAAGACTATGATGGATCGACAAAAGATTCATCCAAACTTCTGTACGGGAGGAGGTTAACTCCAAAGGCCCAGGTAAGGTTGGCAGTAAATGGCAATGACACTAAATCGTGGCTATAGTGGGATTGAGTTGATGCTCCAATCAATTTAATATTCTTGTCATTGGTCGATGGCTTGGAATACAAACATGTTAAGGATATCGAAGTTGACACTATTTACGTACCTTAAGGTCTCGATGAGATACTGATTGATGAAAAGGGATTTGATTGCCGAATAACCATACCATGATAGGTTCTGGAATTCCGCGAGAATCGAATCTATCGGGTGGCCATGATGCCTTGCTAGGGGCAAATCTTGGAGGTACGGTGTGTAGTAAGACAATTAATTGGTGTTAATCGCGATACTACTCACTGCCGATATGATAAGGGAAGGGTCTACAAGTCCACACCACTTAGAAGATAATTTAAGAATCAATTTGTGAGAAGTGGATTTTTCGGTCTTTTAGGATGAAAGAGTATTTTGATAATCTCCAAGGTGCACTTAAATTTACTGAGGTTGTTGCCTATATTTAATTTTAATATTAAAATTTAGTTAGTGAGATTATATTTAAATATATCTATGTATATATTTAAATGAATTATTATTATTAATTGAATGTTAATATATTATTATATATTAATTGATTTTAATAATAATAATAATTAATTAATTAAAAAATCTTAAGAAAGGTGTGTTTGGTTTCAAGGGTGAATTAGGGTTTGAGCCCATGACTATTCCTAAGTGGAATAGGGTTTTAATTATTGCACTATATAAGTGCAACTTAAAATTAAAACATTAAGAGAATTATCATTCAATTAAAACCTTAGCCACCTTATCTCCTCTCTCTCAGAAGAAAACTTTCTTGTTCTTCTTTCTTGATTCTTAAAGCCCTTGATTGTTCTAGCAAAATAATCAAGGGTTAACTATGGAATATCTCCGTGTGTACTTCCGTAAGTGCGATCTTACTTTGGATCGATTAGTGAAAAATCACGTGAGCGACGATGTGAGCGATGGCGTGAGCGTAACCTTAAACAATAATCGGTGAATAGTGACCATTGATTAGTATTCGTGTCGGAATCAGAAGATATTCGAAGGAGCCTCAATGTACGTAGTATTCCTAATCCTTGAATGGATTTACTTTGTATAGAATTTTTGTTTATAAACATGTAACGGTATAATCTATACTCGGATCCTAGGAAAGAATGGTAATTGATTTATCTATTGAATTTTTGTTTTCTGCTGCGTATGGTAGATCAATTACTTGCAAATCTTGGCCACCGGCGAAATAAACCTTCACCGTGGTGATATTCCGGAGAAAAATAGAATCTAAGCATGTTTGAAAGAATAAAACTTCGTTAAGTGGCATAAAACTCTCTAGAGCGATTTGTGTTTAACGGAAGTTCACGGTTGCGCGGCAAAATAAAACTTCCAACCTTGCGGTGACCATGTGTGCATGGAATGCATTGGGCGAAAGAATTTCTTCGCGCGACTCTTGTTCCATTTTTGCTTTCCGTTTTTCGCATAGGGGGCTAAATTACCAGTTTTTTGAACCTTTAAAAGCCAATATTCATTACGCGTTTAAGGTGGTAACTTGATAATTCAAGCCACCTTTATCAAAAAAATTGATTGTTTTTAATGTATGCAATGTTCTTGTTTGATAATTGCATGGTGCCTAAGCGCATGAGCCTTGGACCTATTGTTTATAATTTTTATAAACAAATAGGACTGGTGTTGGTCTGCCTCTCTCTCTCTTAAATCTCCATGTATTTCTTCTCCTCCCATCTCACTCCTCTCGTATGAAAGCGAGGTTTCTATTTGTTGATGTAGATTAGAATAGGATCATTATTATAAAATTATTTGTCATGATCGTGAAGAAGAAGCGAAAGAGCTTTGAAAAGAATGACTTGAAGACCCAAGATTAACTTTTAAACCTAGGTTGACCTACGATTCCTCTAGGCTCAAGGAAATCGGTTTTAGTAAGCCATGTACCGATATGTTTAATTTTTTGTTTAGAATGCATGCTAAGGTTGAATGTTCAATAACATGCCAAACAATGTCATTCTAACAAAGATATATATGGTGAAGAACATTAAATAAAAACCCTCGGGAAATAAAAGGAATTAAAATTAATTAAGTCACGTATGCCTTCCATCACCATGGTTTTAATCAAACCTGTTCGTCGGAACCTTGTTGCCATACGGTGAGTACACTTCTTACTTAGTGGGAGGTTAAAATTCATTGAGTTTCCTTAATGATGATGGTCGACTTAAAATGCAAGTTTGCTTATTACCGCACATCGAAGGTTGATAAACACGTCATAGGCATAGTAAAGAGGGTACACATGTTGAGTGTACGTGGTGACATGTAGTGTCCACTCTACTAATATTGGGAATCACACTTGAGGACGATGGCTTGTTTGTTGGATTGTGTGATTGGCTTGTTGGCTTACTCACATTGAGGGTTGGTAGTGGGAGTTATCCAGCTTGGTGTGGATTAAGTTTGTTGGCCTACCTAATCAACCTATTTTGGCTTGTTCGCCACAAGGCCCGAAGGTTTGAAATAGACCAAATGGGATCTCATCAACTAGGAAAGCCAACGGGCTTTTCGAGTTAATAGTGAGGGCTATTGGCTTGAGGAAAATAGTGGGAGTGTTTTTAATAAAAGACTATACTAAGAAATAATAAACATTATATTGACTTTACTTTTCGAATTGTAGATTCACTTAAAAATGAGCATTATGAACCCGCAGCGATATCGAGAAAGAAAACGCGGTTAGATGGATCATTTCTCCTGGTGTCGTAATCATCAGGTTATACCCTTTAAGTTTGAAAAGGGATGTACATCTTGATAAAGCATACATGGATGAGCACGATTCTGATGCCAACCTTAGGAAAGTAGATACTATCAAAATTTCCTTGATGATCTTGATGGCATTCAATGCTTAATGTTAGCATCAATGACACTAGTGTTGCAAAACGGCATGAGAATATAGCCAAGCTTGCTGCCATTATTCTACACCTCGAGAGATTAACGAAGGAATGCTCGACATGAGGAAGTACAAGTGTCTAAAAGCACTATTTGGTAGTCGCTTGAGGAGCCCAAGTTGGCCCTCATGTTGCTTCCATGATTGAGCACATGGAGGAAGGCTTGAACTTTGGGGTTTGGGGAAAGGGTTGGATGCGAATTACAAGTGGAATATACGCATCTGTCGACTTCTTATACAACCGTTCATAATGAAGTTCAATTTGAACAACTATGGTGAAACCCTATCGAAGCTTTTTAACATGCTAAGAAGGGTTTGCGAGCAGGACTTGAAGAAGTCCAAACTTATTTCATTGGTTGCTTTGCTAATAAAGGAAAGAGTAAGCAAGGGAAGGCCAAGGCCAATCCCAAGCCCAAGCCTATAAGACAAAATGCTCTCAAGCTGCGAGTGGCGTTGGGAAAGGTGGAAGGTAGTCTACTTCTATTGTGGCAATGGCCGCTAGAGGAACACTTCAAGCTTTCCTTGAAAACAAGAAAGAAGTTAGATGCTTCGACCTCGGGTATGTTTATGATTGAGATTAACTTCTCTCCTTCAACATCTTGGGTCATTGACACGGGAGGGATGTGGTACTTTCCTTTATGTCTTGATGTATAGGGACTAAGCGAGTAGATTGCTCGCTAAGGGAGAAGTGGACCTACGAGTTGGAAATAGAGCACATGTGGTGTATTAGGTGTAGGGATTATTGTTTGTCTTTGCCTTTGGGCTTATTATTAGAACTCAAGTGTTATTTTGTACCGCGATTTCTAGAAACATTATTTCAGAGTATCCCGCTTTGGATAGGATATCGTTTTGAGATTTATAATGGATTGTTGTCCTTTTAGTTTGGATTGTATTCTATTTGGAATTGCAAGGTTCTATAAGATTATATGTTCTTGATTTGAATAATAAGGATATTCTCCAACGTTGAAACTAAAAGAAAAGCTAAACATAGCGAACAAAACCATACATACCTCGGCATTGTAGATTGGGTCACGTTAATCCAAACCCGCGTTGCAAAACTTCCGAAGGATGAGTTTTGGACGCTTTTGACTTCAGGTCATTTGAGTATGCAAGTCATGCCTTTTAGGCAAGATGACCAAGTCACCTTTCATAAGACAAAGTGAAAGGGCTATTAAACTATTAGGCACCATCCATAGTGATGTATGTGTCTACTACCGGAATTGAAGCTAGAAGGGTTTGGATATTCTACTTCATCACATTTACTAGTGATTTCAGTAAAAGATATGTTATGTCTACCTCATGAGACATAATATGAAGTCTTTGATAAGTTCAAAGAATTCAGGAATGAAAGGGTATAGAATATGTTGGGCAAAAGTATTAAAGCTCTCCCGGTCGCATAAAGAGGGCGAATACTTAAGCTCGGTTTTGAATACATGAAGGAATGTGAGATAGTATCACAACTCACCCCTCGTATACACCCTAACACAATGGAGATTCTAAAAGGAGAATATGACCTTACTTGACATGTTAGTCCAATTGATGAGTTTTAAGGTGATTTACTGTGCCTAGAGGCTACGACTCACATTTTTGAGGCGTGTGCCATCAAAGTGCGTAGACAAGACTCCATTTGAACTATGGAATGGGGCGAAAGCCCAATTTGTCTTATCTAAGTATTTGGGGTTGTGAAGCTTATGTCAAGAAATTGACTTGAACAAGTTGGGCCCAAAATCCTACAAATGTATATTTATCGGGTATCCCTAAAGAGACCAAAGTACTATTTCTACCATCTAGAAGAGCGGAAAATTTTTGTTACTTGTACTAGTGTCTTTGTTAGTATACGGTCCCATATACACAATGGAAACAAAACAAATATAATATAAGAGATCGTTTATTTATGAGCCAAGATCAAGGGTGTAATTTTACAAGGTTCATATTAAATAAAATATGCAGAAAATAAATATCGAGTTTAAAAGAAAACAAAACGCCAACGTTGGAGCCTCCTCCAAATTTGTCAACGAATGTTTTGCTACGATCAAGTGTAGGATCGAACCCACTATCCACCCAGAAGACAATCTCAAATGAACAAGAGGATTGCTAGATCTCTTTGGCTTCAAGATAGAAAAGAAAAGCAAATCAATTGAATTGATTTTAGGCCAGGTGTTCTTTGTCGTGGGAGTGTTTATCAAAAGGGGGGATCTGTGTGTGTTTTTTCTTTTAAAGAAATCAAATTCCTTCAAACAATTAACACACACTTTTTCTTTTTATAGTAAATTAAGTTTCCCTAATCCTATATGGAATAGGCTTGGGCTCCAACCCAAACGCCCCATGTTGCCAAACACTCACAATTTGATATTTTATTTTTCCATCATTATCTCATTAAAATCAATTAATATATTTAAATTTAAATATATATTAATATTTAACAATAATGATAATATATTTAAATATGTGCGAACACACATTTAAACGTAATTTCACTTATTTAATTTTTCTAACAAATTAAATAAAGGCTACAACCTTAGCAAATTTAATTGCACTGTGAAATTACCGAAATACCTCGCTTAAAGCACGCCATTTTTTCTTCTTGGATCTTAAATTATCTTCTATGTGTGTGACCCATGGCTCCTCATCATATCGGTAGTGTATAGTATTGCGATTAACGCCATATCGTCTCACTAATCAGAGACAAGATTCCAAGGCCTGCAGCATCCAATGGTCATCCGATAGGATGATTCCAGCAAAGTAGCTACGTCAGCGATATGATTACGGTGCATCGATCCTTTCATCATACGTTATCTCGGCGAGGCGAAGGCATAGAAATAGTGTCAACCTTGAGTTACTCTCGATATTATGTATTCGATTTCTAGACCAATGACTGTATTATAATTCGGATAGAGCAACAACTCAATCCCTGGGTGCAACTAGTTTAGTGTCATTGCCATATCTTGGGAAATGCGCCGTGAGATAACTTTCTCCCATACCGGAGTGATGAATCTCTGTCAATCCACCATAGTCTTGATACACTCCTTGATGCGAGCCAATCACCCATCGTATTGATAGCTACGAAAGAGCTGCGTTAGGCTAGTGTCAACTTACGACCATCGGTGCCACAAGCACTTCCGGTGATCTCGAGTCTAAGGATCACGTGCACCACCATTCGTTAGAGATTTGTTCCATGACACAGGGTTACCATCCCAATTATGAATCCTACGGTAGTTAGTCAATGAACTTCTTTGCGGTGTAATAGCCTACAACAAGCATCGATGTGTTGCACCAGGTTGTCACCAAACAACCTTGACAAAAGTGAGATCGATCTGCCTTTTAATAGGGAAGGCCTTTGGGTCAACCAACTTTAATGATTAAGCCTTATCATATTATCGTGCTTACTTGAGAGAATATCTTGGGGCTACGGACGTTTCTAGAATGGCCACCATATGTGCTCATAGGTTCTCACTATCAAGATTTGAAACACTTGATACCTCGTCACGGTTCCTTACCATTCTAAGGACATATATCAATACATATTGCAATAATAATGATTTACGGCGATATAGAATAAGATGCCTTTTAATATTGATTATTGAACATTATTACAAAGAGTCAATTCTACAATAATTGATTGGCTCTAGGCACTTACTCAACAATCTCCCACTTGCACTATAGCCAATCATTCATGCACTTTCACAATGAATGACCCAGTGCACTGCTATGCCTTGGAATCATCATTGCCACTTTCAACATTGAATGACCCAGTGTTTCCCATCATGCTTACCTTGGCTACAACATAAACTTTAATAGTGGGTTAGTAGGTGTTTTGCAAATCATGCGTTCTTTCTTATTGATCCTTGGAATTAAGTAGAATCGGCTAAGTAAGTGTTTGGATTCTTTGGTGAGACCGTGATTCCCGACCAATGACAATGGCTCATTGTTATCCCGGGTTTAGGTACAACTATCTTGGATTAGCAATGCTGAAAATCACATCAAGTTCAATAATGAACTTCTTGATCAAATCGCCTACGCGGCATAAAAATGCGATACCAACCAGCATCAATTGTAGTTCCGCTTAAGCGGAATACCTGCAAGGTGAGCTCTTCCGGAACTTCACTTACGTTACATTGAGACAAAATTGGTTGAATCCCAAATTACGAACTATAATCATCATTTTCCGTTTGGAAATAGCTTCCTTGTATTCTCTTACGGTGAGCTCATCTTTCTCCATAATCCAGAATATATATTCTTAAGCCTTTTTCCCCCAGTACTTAAGAATGTCCATTGACACTCACCATGTCATTCACTGATTTAGTTGATATCTTCTACTAGTGCTGAATGCACATAAGACATCAATCTAAGTACATAACATATTGCTCACTTGAGCTGATTGATATCCAACCTTACAAGTGCTTTGATGCACATTAGATATCAATCTGAGCATATAAGATGGATCTACTTGCTGGAGGCAACGTGGGATCCTCTTCATTCTATCTCTATTAATGTGTGGTTAAAGAAAGACACATATCCTTACGAAGATAGATACCATATGTCTGAGACGAGACACCATATGCCATCCGAAATCCCTTCTTGGATTCTTTTATCTTGAATCTCTTGATTACTTTGTCAATATATGCACTTTGACTTAGGCAAAGGGTGATGTGTATTTGTTACAACATACAAAACTAGCAAGTGCACCTTAAGTTCCGCTCAAGTAATAAAGTGATGGGTAAGGATATCGTTCCCACGGAGTGATAGCAAGCACTAAGTTTCCTAACGTTATCAAGTTGAAAGTATCGATCTTTGGATTGTGGGAGCAAGTTTTAATTTAAAAACAACAAAATGAAATTTACTAAAGGTGAAAACTTAATTAAGAAACAATATAAAAACCACGAAATATCAATTCAAGCAAGCAAAGCGGGTTTTGACTTCGTTTGGACTTTTATGGGAAAGGGTTAAACCCTAAATTACACTATATTCACATTCATGCACAATGGTTGTAATTGAATTCACTAATATGTTAAACATACCCTCTCGGGCTATATTTTCCTAGTCATCTGATAAGGCGTATTTTTATACTATGATTTTGCATTGAATTTTGATAGGATTTAGGATACTTTTCATACAATTTGGGCCATAATTGCTACTAATTCTATTAATTTGTCTTTGTAGGCCTAAGCGATGATTTTTAGCATAAATGACAGTTTTGAGCGTAAATTGTGTAACTTGAGCTGAAAACTCGAATAACCTGAATTTAGAAGTTTTGGAAGCCTTTTAAGGAAGAAGAGCTACAACGTTCATGTTTTGGGTTTTCCTAATTCTAACTGGACAAAGGTGAAAACTTGGCTTGTTCCGTGAGGACGCTGGGGGAAAAACTGAAGAAAAACGTCTTTGGACATGCTTCAGTATTTCTGCCATAACTGAGCTGTAGAACCTCGGATTGTGCTGATTCTTGAACAGAACAGAAATATAATTGAAAGGGATACAATTCATATGTTTGACACTTTTCCATATTCTAACTATATCATGCTAATGGGTCTGTAAAAGTCTTCACGTGGCGAGAAAAAAATCTTTGCCGCGGCGAAATCTGCGTCAGAATGCAAAAAATAAAACGACGTTTTGGCTTGCTAGGGCTTCGTCCTTAAGTGAGAGAGGTATAAATTAGAGCGAAAAGGAAGAGAAATGGGGCTTGGTTCGTGATTTGGGAGGCAGCTCATGGAAGGAGAAGATTATTGGAGGGGAATGGGGCTTCAAATTAGAAGATTTCTCCATCTTTTGCTTGCTTGTCAATGATGAATCTTGATTCAGTTTTGTTTTTGTTATTTTACGTTTTTGAGTATGAACTGAGTTGTTTAGCTAGGGTTTGATGTAATCTTGATACAATGATTCAAATTTATATGGATTGAATTACTTTGAGTTTTAATTTCATGATTGAGTGTTTATCTCTTTGCTTAATGTCTTTTGGATGCTTGATCACCATTCAAATGTGTGTTGTTCACAATGAGGAACCTTGAGAAGTGATTTGTGATTGTGCCTCTTAGGATAAATACCATAGAATTAGCAAACGCTAGAGATAGGTTTAGCGATCTATGAAATCTAGATGGAATTCCACAAAGCTTAAAATCCTTTGAACTATTAATCTTCATTTTGTTGGTGCGGAAGCTTAATAGGGATAAGTAGGGGAAATGTAGCATGAGAATGTATGTTTTACAACTTAGGGAATTCGATTTTCAATCAAGGATAGAACTTGGATAATAGATTCTATGATTTGTTAGCGTATTTAGGTGAATTCAACACCCTAGCATTTGTAGATGTTCAATTAGTTAAGTTGTTGGTTTGCATTTGTATTTAGTTTGTTAATCTTCTTATCAATCCAATTTATTGTTGCTTCAATTAGGACTTAAACTAGAAAAATCGGTAATTAGTAACACTATCCTCGTGGACCCGATACTCACTCATCACTATTACTTTGCGGAACCTTAGTATACTTGCTATTTTTGCATGTTGTATTAAACACGCATCAGTTTTAAAAGCGCGGTGAGGATAGTTGATTATTAATATTGATAGTATCTAGTGTAGTGCTAAATTGAGGCTTTATTTCATTTTGTAGTTAATTGTAAATATTGTATAGTCTTAAGTATGAGAATTGACATTACCTCTTTCGTGCAAGGCACGATGAATCACTATATGAAGCTTGGGAGAGGTACCGAGTTGTTAAGAAATTGTCCTAACGGTCAGTTGAAAAGGAACAAGTCCAAACATTTTTATAATAAAGGGTTGCTACCAAATATTCAAATCATGGTAGATGTGGCGGGCGGGCGGAGCCTTAAATAACAAGACCCCAGAAGATGCTTATGAATTGCTTGAGTTGATGGCCAACAATAACTACCAAAGACCTAATGAGAGCAATGCGAAGAGAACAATGGTCTACATGAAGTTGGTTGGCGTTCGACACATTATCTGCACAAAATTGCACCATGTCAAAAGCCAATTGGGAGGTATGAATGTAAATTCTTTTCACTCACCATTTATAACTTGTGAATTTTGTGCGAAACCATGGGAGTGTGGAATTCCAAGATGGGAACCAGTCATTCTTCTCAACAACCGAGCAAGTGAATTACATGGTTAGTTCACAAAAGTGCAAAAATGACCCCTTTGCCAATACCTACAATCTTGGTTGGGAGAATCACCCAAATTTGTCTTGGAGCAATCAGCGATCCAATCAAATCAAAGGACAATGCTAAACCATCACGTGGTGAATCATCAACCATGTGAGCAAGAGTGTCAAAATTGGAAGATATATTCGAAGACTTCATGCAAAGGGACACAGTTTTATAAATGGAAGGACAAGGCCTTCAACTTCATAAATCAAGGTGTCCATTCAATTTGGAGTTCAAGTGGGGCCAATTGGTTGAACAAGCGCGAAGAGAGATCTCAAGGTGCTTTCTTTGAAACTTTGCGTCACAAATCTGAAGAACATAAATGTCATACCATTGAGGAGAGGTATAGTGTTGGAGCAACCTCCACATGAAGAAAAGTTGGAAGAACTTGAAGACAAGACAATGAAGAGGAAACTCTCAAAGCGGAAAGGTGTGCAAAATACTTGGGGAATTTCAACCAAGCAACTTACCTCACAGGAACAATTTGAGGAATTTGGTATAAATGCGCACAAGTCAAAATTAGTGTTGGAAGAGGCTCCAACATTGGACTCACAATCACCATCTCATCTCAGAAATGCGCATATCACAAATGAGGTTCGAAAAGATGCTTATGGGAAGGGAATGTGAAATCCAAAGGAAAGATCAGAGGTGGCAATGGGAAGTGGAGGGGCAAAACCACAAGAATTCTTAAGGATGGAACGGACGACATGGGAAAGTCGAGCTTCGACTTTATAAACAGCGCTTCTTGGGAGGCAACCCCAGTCTTTTCAATTGTTTTTCATTTCATTCTTTGTTTGAATTTGTTTAGTTTTATGATTTTGAATGAGTTTTAATTTGTGTTTTTGGGTGTTTGGTGGTGAAGTTTGAAGCTAAGGAAAGGAAGAAAAACCTGACAATGGGCCCAGGCGGAAGAATTGTTCTTCGTCGGCGAGTTGCTGAAGAATGTTGTAGCTCTGCAATTTTTCGCGGAAGGCCGGAGAAAAATTTATTGGTCGCGCGTCGGCATAGGTTGGGAAATAGGGTTTTATCATGAAGAACTTGCGCGGTAATTCTAAATCAAATGGTGAAAGGGTACATTTCCTTTAATAGTCGCGTGACCTTTCATTTTGCGAAAATTTTCTGAGCACTTTTCTTTTAGTTTTGTTTTATTTCTTTATGTTTTGTAAGTAGGAATTGATGTTGATTTCTGGTTTTGGCTCTTTATTTGTTTTTTGTTTAGATTTTAGGTTTAGTTCAATAAGGTTGAGATTAGGATGTAATTCTTTCATATTGATCGGTGAAGGGGGTATCTAACACATTTGGCACCATAGACTTTCATTTGTTTGACGATGATGATGATGAAGCCAAGGAATGGATGCCGGGATGTTGCACAAATCGGCTACGGATTAGTCGGGAGTATCTCGTAACCTTTACTTTTGTTTTCTATTCCTTGGATGTTGCATGATGTGACATTGGGGACAATGTCATTTTAGTGAAGGGGGTAGGAAATAGACATAAAGCTTGGTTTAAGGTATACTGCTGAACGAAGTTCTGCTAGCCGCCTAAAGCGTCCTGCAACCTACGGTATAACAACGCCAGTACACCTTAAACGGAAAAAACTTTAGTTATTTTATTTAGTTTGATTGTTTTGCCGATGATGAATTGCATAAGTCTATGATGAAACTTGAATTGTTGGGATATTATTCTTGGAAAATGTTGAGCATTGCTTCAAGTTTTAAGTTTATTAAATTTGAATTTTGATTGAGGTTTGTTGAGTGGTTCAACCACCATTTTCATTTTTGGCATGCTTAGAAACATTTTATGTGGTTAGGTGAAGTTTGATAATGTTGGTGGACTCTAGAACCCTAGTAGAGAAGTGCTTTAGCCCGAAATTCTAGGATTAGACATTGTTGAGGAAATGATTTAGGCATTTTTTTGGAGCGTTTGAGCCTTTCCGGTGACCCATGAATGAATCTTTCCCCTAGTCACCCATTTGAGCCTTATGAGATTAATCATTGCTATTTTCCTTGCAACAAATTTGTCAATCCTATACCTAAACACTTTATCATACCCTTTAGGAGAATTATAGGACCTAATGTATGACACAAAAGAGCTTTGAGAGGTGTGTGAATAAGTGATGGACCAAAATCCTTAAGTTTGGGGTTGCAAAAGAAAAAGGGCACGAAGAAGGGGCAATAGACCTCAATGGTGTTGCAAATAATTGTTATTGTAAATATTTATATTTGAAAAAAAAAAAAGAAAAAAAACAAAAAAAAGAAAGAAAAAAGAAAGAAGAAGAAGAAAAAGAAAAAAAAAAAAAAAAAAAATTGCTTTTAGTTCAATTCAAAATCAACAATAAGAAATGCATAAGTTTGAGGGTTGTAAAATGGTTGACACTTTGATTGGTGGTTCGAAAGAAAGAAAGCGGGGAGATTGATGTAGCTCTTAGTGTTTGCATGAGGAAACACCCGAGTTCTCTTACTTTGTTTATCCTATCCCTTTCCTTTGGAGCCCACTTACCCTTGCCCTAACGTTACAAGCTTGCAAAAGACCTTTTGATCCTTAGCGATGTCTAGTCCACATTAGTGGAGTGTAGTTCGATACTTAGGCTTATAAGGAGTGCTGCCACCATTTGATAAACTTTACATTTACTGCATAAAATAATTCGGGAAGTCGGAATGTGGCTGAAGTGGGGATCACCTACTCGGGGGATCAATAGAGAAAGATAGTCGATGCAACTTATAACTTCTTGGAGTGTTGAACATTTTCTACTAATAAGGGGGTTTTTCAACAACCTTAGAGACTTGTATAAATTCTAGGGCAATTCTTGTGTTGGAAGGGGTTTGAGCCTAATTTTTGTTTGTTCATTTTTAGTTTTGTTGTTTTTGTGTTTTTTGGTTGTTTTGTTTGCTTTTCTTCCTTTGAGTTTTTATTCCCTTTTTGCTCGAGGGACGAGCAAATCTTAAGTTTAGGGGGTAGTTGATAAGCGTATTTTATACTATGATTTTTGCATTGAATTTTGATAGGATTTAGGATACTTTTCATACAATTTGGGCCATAATTGCTACCTAATTCTATTAATTTGTCTTTGTAGGCCTAAAGCGATGATTTTTAGCATAAATGACAGTTTTGAGCGTAAATTGTGTAACAGCTTGAAAACTCGGAATAACCTGAATTTAGAAGTTTTGGAAAGCTAAGAAGAAGAGCTACAACGTTCATGTTTTAAAAGGGTTTTCTAATTCTGACTGGACAAAGGTGAAAACTTGGCTTGAAGTCGTGAAAAGGACGCTGGGGAACTGAAGAAAAACGTCTTTGGACATGCTTCCAGTATTTCTGCCATAACTTGAGCTGTAGACCTCGGATTGTTGCTGATTCTTGAACGAACCAGAAAGAAAATAATTGGGGAAAGGGCTACAATTCATATGTTTTGACACTTTTCCAGATTCTAACTATATCATGCTAAATTGGGTCTGTAAGTCTTCACCTGCCCGGCCGGAAAAAGAAAAATATTCGCCCGGCTGGCGAAATCTGTCAGATGCAAAAATAAACGACGGCGTTTTGGCTTGCTAGGGCTTCGTCCTTAAGTGAGAGAGGTATAAATTAGAGCGGAAAAGGAAGAAAAAGGAAATGGGGCTTGGTTCGTGATTTGGGAGGCAGCTCATGGAAGGAGAAGATTATTGAAGATTTGGGGGCTTCCAAATTAGAAGATTTCTCCATCTTTTGCTTGCTTGTTTTTCAATGATGAATCTTGATTCAGTTTGTTTTTGTTGTTTTATTTCGTTTTTGAGTATGAACTGAGTTGTTTAGCTAGGGTTTGATGTAATCTTGATACAATGATTCAAATTTATATGGATTGAATTACTTTGAGTTTTTAATTTCATGATTGAGTGTTTATCTCTTTGCTTAATGTCTTTTGGATGCTTGATCACCATTCAAATGT
>CM047747.1:12272342-12318987 GCA_026225825.1 Pistacia integerrima
AGATATGAATTAAAATACAAAAATTAATTTGAAAATAGGAAAATTTGTTTAGAAACACCAAAATTTGATTAAAAATACACATTAAAATTTATGATTGCAAATCCATAATCCGATTCCAAAATCTAATAGAATTTCATTTGGATTGAATTGGATTGTATCCAATTCTGTCTAAATTTACTTTTTGTCCATAATTTACCAGGCTAAACAAGGTAAGTAGAAGAATACTTGATGATCATAATTATATGAGATATATTAAATGAAACTTTGAGGTGGTAAGGGCTCAATTGGTTGAGTTTGCATTTTAATTTGCGATGAGATCATGCGAGCGAACATCGTGAGTTAGCATGTATGAATAATAAGACAATATAATACAATAAAACTACACTTATAATTTTTCATATAAATTTTTTATACAACCCTGAGGTGGTAGCTCATAATTGGTCAGTTTGCATATAGGCAGATGAGATCCATTGCGAGCTGACCAATCGTGAGTTGGCATGTCAAAATTGTATGAAAAAATTATAATTGTATTACTACTCAATATAATAACCCTGGTTATTGACTATATATACTTTAACATGGACTTACTTATAATAAATATTTTCTTTTATATTAAAAAAAAGAGGGTTTCATAGCCTCCAATAACATAAACACAATAGAAATACAAATGCATAGAAAATTTAACACATTTTATTCAGAGAAAACAAATTCAGCAGGCTAGAATCAATCACTCCTTGGCAACTACAACTACTTGTTTCCCAACATTTCTGCCACTGAACAATCCTATCAGAGCTTCAGGGGCATTTTCCAGGCCTTCAGCTATGTCTTCAACGTACAAAATCTTACCTTCTCGGATCATAGGCAGCACCTCATCAAGAAACTTTGAGTACTGGGCATAATAATCAAAAACCGCAAATCCTTTGACGTGAATTCTCTTGAAAATAATGTTCATCAAATTGTGTACTCCATCAGGCTGCTTAAGATTGTGTTGTGAGATCATTCCACACACAGCTATGCGCCCATTGACTCTCATGTTTACGAGCACTGCATCGAGCATTTTGCCCCCCACGTTCTCGAAGTAGATGTCGATGCCTTCAGGAAAGTGCCTGTAGGCAAAGATTGACATTTTTAACTCTGATACAATGTTAAATTACCATGTCGTAAAGCTTTAAAGTATGAAGTGATGGCAATGTGAATTGGAGTTGGAATTACCTTTTCAAAGCTGCATCCAAGTCATGCTCCTCTTTATAATTGAAAGCATCATCAAATCCAAACTTGTTCTTCAATAGTTCAACCTAACATACAGCACCAAATTACAAATTAACGTTCTAGTCAAAACACTTTCTCCCTTCTAATTAATCTTGATCCACTACAAAGTCACATTTGGACGCTAAGCCATTTTTAGCGTCTAAATTCGGTTGTCGCCCCCTTAGTTGCAGTAGGCTGGTCGCAGATTCATAGCGCGTCTATATTGTGGTTTAGACCAAAAAGTTTTTTTTTGGCGACTATCAAAATAGTCGGCAAATGTTGTTCAAAATAGTCCCCCCACTTAGACGCTAAAAGTTGAAGGGTAATTGTGTAAAATTGTATAGTGACTAATCAATTAGTTGCAAAATGTTAGTTTTAGTGTCTAATAATTTGTCGCGAATCCCACACAAATTAGACACCAAAGGTGTAAGGGTAATTTCGTCAAAGGCTTTCGCAACTATTTTATTAGTCGACGAATGTATCTTTTTGTGACTAAATAATTGTAACTCTTTGAGATGCTGAATGTAGAATCCAAACGGTTTTCGCAACTATTATATTAGTGGCCGAATGTATCTTCGGTGACTAAAATTTAGTTGTTAATTATAGTAATTTTAGATGCTGAATGTGGAATCCAATAGGTTTTCGGGACTATTTTATTAGTGGTCGAATATATCTTTTGGTGACTAAAATTTAGTAGTTAATTATAGTCATTTTAGACGCTGAATGTGAAATCCAATAAGTTTTTGTGACTATTTTATTAGTAGCCGAATGTATATTTTAGTGACTAAAATTTAGTGGTTAATTGTTATCATTTTAGATGCTGAATGTGAAATCCAATAAGTTTTTGTGACTATTTTATTAGTGGCCGAATGTATCTTTTAGTGACAAAAATTTAGTGGTTAATTGTTATCATTTTAGACGCTGAATGTGAAATCCAAAATGTTATCGCGACTATTTTTTAGACGCTGAATATGAATCAATTATACTAAATTACTTTTTGCTACTAAAACATTAGTTGCAGAATATGTTTTTTTGAGCATTTCATATTGACGTCCAACGGAATGCAATTATGCTAAATGACTTTTTGCTACTAAAAAATTAGTTGCAGAATGTGTTTTTTTTCAGCATTTCGTATTGACCTACATTATACATTCAACATGAACAAAATAATAGACACAATATAAAAATCTGATCACTAAATCAAAAATCATATTTTCATACATATATATATAGTCCATACATGGATTTTTATGCATAATGAGCAATAAAAATCCAAAATGCACTATCACATGTGCATAACCCAAAAGAACAAAGATGCACCCATATTTTCCTTTCTACCTATCTATCTGTGCATAACTAACAAAAAAATGCCCACCCATGTACACCATCTAACACATATATGCAAACAATCCTAAAAAGATGGTTTTACCCCCATGGCAAAATATCTTTTGTCCATACAAAACAAAAAAAACCTTCAATACCGTTAGTATGTCAAGTGTCACCACTTCCAGTATTTGAAATAGCTGTAGCTGATGAGGACGAGTCATCATCACTTTGAGAAGGCAAGTGTTGTCGAGTTGGAGCTTTATCAGATTTCTCTAGCTCAAGGGCTATAGTTAGTTGCTTCATCATCTCTAACATGATGAATTGTTGGTGTTCAAGGCTTTTTATTTTCTCTTTTTGTTGATCAAATAAGATTAGCTGGTCCTCCAACTGTTTAATCTTATTTTCTTGTTGTTGCACAATGCACCTTAACTCAGCTTCTGCTGCAGTGGATTGATGCTCAATCTGTGAAAATGTAAAATTCTTGTTAAATCCGGAAGCTTTACCCAAAACTTCCTCACATATCTCAGCTTCTGTTTTTTCACTTTCCCCTGCTTGTGTTTCCTCTTGCAGCTCTATCATTTTTTCCTACCATCAATTGAATGCATAATCAATAAGTCAACCAACAAACAAAATAGCAACATAAAAGAATACTACAGCAGCAAAGAAAAATAAGTCTGATGGAGTAGAGAAGCAAGTATCTCAAACATTATCAATCTAATACTAAAAGGAAATTTCTGACATAAAGTTTTTCTTATACACATATAAGCAATAGATTTACTTGTATATGTTTCAGCCGTGCACTTCTATGACATGCAAACATGGTAATTGTGTTGAACAAAAGATTGGAATGGCTATTCTGAAAATTTCTACTGGGCATAATTGGAGTCCTACAAATGAAATTATATGGTTTATAAATAAAAGAGTACCTGTGGTAAAAAATTGTTTAGGTGTAAAAAGGTTTTTTGTTTAATGTATTGTCAATTATGTTACCATCATACCACCAAAAAATTATCAAATTGATGGATAACTGATGCTGTGAACAGTATTTATTTCATCTAGTTCCTTTTCAATTCTCATTCAGTTCTCTATTACAGAATAAGTTAATAAGTAGGTATATTACAAAATATTCCTGTCTCATGATAGCCTCTTTATTGAACGACTATACCTTGTACATTTCAAGTTTTTAATTTATATGGGAACCATCTAACTCAAAACTTCTGTTTCAAATTATAGTGTTGCTTTCCTGAAGCTTGCCGAAATGGAATATTGCGGCACTACAAGGTATCCAGATTTATTATATCAAGACAAAAAGTGCTTGTCTCGATGTGCATGTGTTTTTTACAAATGCAGTGAGTGTGTGCATGGTGTGCCTTTGTGTGCAAAAGTGTAACTTTGAGTTCAGTATTAGAAGTGGAGACATGTGCATGGTATGATTTGAACATTTAACTGACCGAGAAGAGAAGTAGAAACAGAATTTGTCAGGGATAAGATATCATGGATTCTTCATATCAAAAGGTCTGATTCAAAATGCATAGCCTAACAACACATTATAATTATAATACTGTAAATTCTATGTATGTACAACTGCCTACATGCAGCATTGAGATGAGAAACAAAGAGATTGATATCTCTGTATGGATATAGGTTTTAGCTATAGCATGTAAATTGAGAGACAACTTAATCAAATTAATGGTCTGTAAAGGATATTAGATTCTTTGGAGGCATTTCATTTTTATTGTTGCAGAATGATCTGAAAATTACTTCATAATTTTATCTTTTTAATTTTTTGGCATACTTCATAAAACTCCCCATGTATCTATGTTTCTCGGGACTGTAGTGAACACAGAAAAATCATACTAAAAGTGGATACAAGTTTTTCCTACTAGCCATGATACAAGTTTTTCCTACTAGCCAACCACAACAAAGTTATAAACCATGATACAAGTTTTTCCTCCTAGCCAACCACAGCAAAGTTATAAACCATGATACAAGTTTTTCCTACTAGCCAACCACAGCAAAGTTATAAAAGTTTGGTAACACTCAGGAAAACTAAATGCCGAAATCAAACAAATGCATAAGCAGCAACATAATTACAGGTGATCAAAAGATGACAGAAATGCAATGAGACTCAAATAAAAAACAAATCCAAAGATGGCAATATGGAAGCGATTACGAAAAATGATCAACTTACATATAGCTCTCTTGCTTGTTCATTAATCCACCCTTTCTCCGCGCTCCAACGAGTGTCATGAAATAATTGTATAAGACCGACAGCTTCCCCAACTTGTTGCGCCTTAACAATTCATATCGTCATTGACCATAAATTGAAATAAATTTAGTAAACAGGACAACAATGTTGTATATTTGTATAGGTGAATCATATTAAATACCTTCTCCTTTTTGTGCTGGATAAAGTTCTTGGAACCACCGCGGTGGTTACACCTCATCTTCGACCGGTTCTCAGAGTAAGTTCTTGACCGTGCCTAACACCACAAAATAAGGAAATTAAAATACAATACATATATAACAACATTAAAAGCCATGTTGACCTTACCTGAAACTTTTCACTCGAAAAAAGGTCACAAAGATATATCCAATCATCAGGATCTTTAATTTCTTCTGGTCTATTCTGTAATGCTTCCTCCTTAGTAGCATATGCTTTGAATTTCTTGTGTAGGGCACTCCGGAAGCTGTTGAATCTCTTACACAATTTGTGCTTCAGCCATTTCAGTACATGGGGCTCCGTGACATCAATGTCAAACTTGGTCTAAATTCATCAATAATGTACATGCATTAAACTTATATGGGTATTATATATTATTTTTGTAAGGAAGTATGACAATATGGATAATGATATTAAACTACATTACCGTGATCCGAGCAATCATTTGTTTTTCGACATCGTACGGAACTTTCTTCCAAGTAAGCACTCTTACGGGGCATAGTTCCTTGCAACTATTCCTACCTCAAGACTCAACTTTGATGCATTTACTCCAGTAGGTACTCCATCTTCTTTCTGAAAGTCTACATGCAACTTTGACTGCGCTGTTTGTAGGAGTCTTTCACATCCAACTCCTCTAGTCTTCCCTCTCACGTTCTTCGCCACTATATTCTCTACAAAATCAAAATAATGCATCAACAGTTAATACTATGTTATCACAAGGGACGGTTTACATGTTGGTAAAGTAAAATGTATTCTTAAATTTTAAACAAACAATTGTACTCGATATCTAAAATCCAAGTATATATTTCAAGATGCTTATATGGACCAATATCATAACTTTACCATGATTGTAGCAATTTCGTGTCTGGTACAAGACTATGATTCTCTTGAACAACATTTGCACGTCTACCTACGGTCCTTCTTCTACCAGAGCCATCTTCGAATCGCAAACATCAACATAAGAGAAACTGTACTGATAAGATATATGTCAATTTATACAATTAATCTCACGACATTAGATCATTAACTATATTTACACATTCAGAAAATAGTAAAGAGTACATATAATCATACAAGCATACCATCAGAAGTTGTTATCCGAATCACTCATTAAATCATATTCATTATCAGTACAATAATCAATTAATGTATCATCTTCTTCTTCAACATCAGCATTGGCATCATCTCCCACCACTTCAGCTCCAACATGTGTAATTGTTGCATCAACCAAGTCGGGGATCAATATCCCTGTCTAATGAAATGTCCCCCTGTCAAACTCATCTTCCCGAACAGGGAACAATATCCTCCTCTTCTTCATTTGTGTTATCCATCTCGGTACATCCCATAGGTTTCTATGTTGAGCTTTTCGAACCACTTTCCAATTAGTCCCGAGTTTGTAATCATCAACATAGAATACTTGTTGAGCTTGAATGGCAAGTATAAAAGGCTCATTTTCATACCACAATTTCCCAACATTAATACAAGTGAGATGATAATCTTTTTGTATCCTCTTTTTTTTTGCATCAGTGTCAAACCAATTACACTTGAATAACATAACCCGAAACCCATTAACATAATTTAGCTCTAACACACCACTTAATTCACCATAAAAATCAATTGGATCACCATCATGCTCCCCTGGCACCATCACTCCACAATTTTGGGTAACTCGACAATGTGATTGATCATTGTTATGGAAACGCACTCCATTGACAATACAATTGTTATAACATTTAACACGAAAATCAGGACCACAAGATAAGAAGTACAGTTCCTTAGTTGTATCATTGCACCTGTCAACATGCAAGGTGTTCATCTACACAAAAACATCAATTCCAAATCATTAAGCATAACCTAAAACATATTAAACCTTGTTTTGTATGTTTTATAAACGATTAAGGCATACTTACACGATCTGCAAACCATTTAGGAAATAACTGTTCTTGGGTTTTGAATATGTTATCACAATTTAGGGCCTCCAACTCTTTTAAGTGTTCTCTGTTTGTTACATAAAGAAAAGAGACAATTATGGTTATAATGCTCAAGTTATATACAGTTTACAACATTTGTTTGTCAACAGGTTTCAACTAAACTTAAAAAGGGACTCACTCTAGAAAAGGTTGCACTTCTTCACAATTGTTCAAGACGTACCAATGAGCCTTTTGCAATTCATCTGGTGGAAGTTCGATTAACTTCCTTGAACCCCATGGACGAGCCTTTTGACAGAAAACTGATAATACTCCTTCTGGTTGTCCATGCAAACTGTCATCATTTCTCTCTACTCGATTAAATCTAGTTTCAATTCCCCACAGATACATTGAACAAAATGTTAGTGCTTCATTCACCAAATAACCCTCCGCAATAGAGCCCTCCGTCTAGCTTTGTTTCTAACATATTTTTTCAATTTTCCCAAAAACCTTTCAATTGGATACATCCACCAATATCCAACTGGACCACCCAATTTAGCTTCCAATGGAAGGTGTATAGCCAAATGAACCATAATATCAAAAAATGCAGGAGGGAAAACCATTTCAAGCTTACAAAGAATTAGGACTATATCTTGTTCCAATCTATTTAGATCATTTACAGACAACGTCCTAGCACATATTTGTTGGAAAAAAGTAGGACAACTCAACAAGTGCAGTACAAACGTCTTGACGCAAAAATGGACGTATTCCAACGGGCAGCAGTTGTTGTAGCAGGACATGACAATCATGACTCTTTAACCCATGAACCTTGCCGTCTTTCACATTGACACATCGGGAGATATTACTTGCATAACCGTCTGGAAACTTCACTGATTTCAGGAACTGGCAAAATTGTCTTCTCTCATCTAATGTAAGAGTATAACATGCTTGTGGTTTCAAATATCTATCACCATGAGGTTGCAAATGTAACTCTGCGCGTATGTTCATATCAGCCAAATCCAGTCTAGCTTTATCAGTATCTTTTGATTTCCCTTCCATGTTCAATAATGTACCAATGATGTTGTCACATATGTTTTTTTCAATGTGCATCACATCAAGGTTATGTCTGATTTTAAGTTTACACCAGTATTCCAACTCAAAGAATATACTTTTCTTTGTCCAATTTGATGCACCAGGGACTCTGTTTCCTTTTTCTACCTCTATCAACTGATAATAAATTTTTCCCGAAACGCACATCGTTCACATGAGATTGTTGTTCATGAATTTCATCCCCTGAATATAGTTTTGGTGGAGATCTAATTTCTCTTTTCCCATCGAATTGCTTGCTTCGCCTCCACCGATGATCTGGAGACAAGAATCGCCAACGTCCCATGTAGCATATTTTACTTCGCAACAATTGGGATGAAGTATTCTCATTACATACAGGACAAGCCTTATAGCCTTTGGTTCTCCATCCAGAAAAATTGCCTAAGGTGGAAAAATCATTAATTGACCACATCACAGCGGCGTGTAAACGAAAATGTTCTCCCCGAGCTGTATCATAAGTCTCTACACCATCAACCCATAACTCTTTTAATTCTTCAATCAATGGACGCAAATACACATCAATGTCTCTTCCAGGTGCTTTAGGCCCTGGAATGAGCAATGACATCATACAAGAAGGGTCTTTCATACACTTCCATGGAGGCAAATTATGCAGGACAAGTACCATTGGCCACATGCTATAAGATAGACTCATGTTCCCAAAAGGATTAAAACCATCGCTTGCAATACCCATCCGGACATTTCGGGCATCTTGTGCAAATGAAGGGTATATCTTGTCAAATTCTTTCCAAGATTCAGAATCAGCAGGATGCTTCAACATATCTTCTGTATTTAATCGTTTTTCCTTATGCCACACCATATCTTCAGCTGTGTGCCTTGACATGAAGAGTCGTTGGAGTCTAGGTTTCAGTGGGAAGTAACGCAAAACCTTATGTGCAATTTTTTTGCCCTTTCCATCATTAATCTTATATCTAGGTTCATCACATACAAGACATTTATCAGCATTCGCATGCTCCTTCCAAAATAATGCACAATCAAACCTACATGCATGTATTGATTCATAGCCTAAGCCTAATTGTTGCATAATTTTTCTAGCTTCGTAGTAGGATTCGGGAGATTGGATCCTTTAGGCAACACACTTTTTATCAATGTATTATCAAGTCACATGATTTATCAGTCATGTGAGTAATGACTTTTATATGCAACAATTTAACTATGAACTCTAGGATTGACATGTTGGTGCACCCTGGATACAATTCTTGTTGAGCATATGCAAACATGTCATCAAATTTCTCATAATCTACAGTCCTAAAATTATGGGTTGTACTACCACCTACATTTGATGAATCCCCATCCATATGCATGTTTACTGGACCACGAGCATCATTAAGCATGTCCATGATGTCATCATCATCTTCATATTCATTGTCAACTTCATCGCCAGACACGACATCATATATGGTTCCAACATTCAAGTGTTCCCCGTGAAAAGTCCATACATCATAACTTCTTGAAAACCCATGTCTATACAAATGTAGCTGAATGGTGTATATATCATGTGATCTTGTATTCAAACAAGATCTACATGGGCAGCGGGTCTTACCCTCAGTATCCAAATGTTGTTTTGCAATGTCTATGAAAGAGTCAATTCCTTGAATATATTCATCGCACAACCTATTAGACAACCAAATCCATCTCCTATCCATTGTGACCTTCTAGGTTCGCAAACAAAACATAAATTCAGTATCATAAATATGTTCTATCACAAAGACAATACTCAACCCAAATAAACCACATTCATCCATACAAAGAATATAGTACTAGTGATAATGTAAATGGGTATAAACGATCAATAAATTCATTAATTATCAATTAACGTAACTTATACCTTTGTTTTATGGTTTTAGTAGCAGTGGTGCCCGCACTCTTCTTAGCCTCGGTCTTCAAGTCAACTTTAAGATTCTTAAATACCTGTTACAACAAAATAATTGGGTTATAATTTTATAATTTATCAAGAATATGTCATTTTCCTTATATGAAAATAAATACCACACTCTAAATTAAATGAATCAGCAAGCAAAGGCTAAAATTAAAGTCAAAGGAACCTGACATGCAAATTATGCTTAATTTAAAATAATCACCATTGAAGGGAGAACTAAATTAGAATATTTTGAATTCGCTTAATAAAATTTATAAATATTCTAATTTAAAACACATAAAATAAATTACAAATTAGTTTATTTATTAATTAATTAACAATCACTCTTTTTTCATTGTTATTTCAGCCTTAAATAATTGTGTTGTTGTGGCCCTATCTAGTTAGATTAAGGGTAAAACAATAAAAAAAACTAAGAGTAACAAAGACAGAGGTCAGGTTCCATCACATTCACATTCTGATAGAACTCGACGCAAATTACTCAACACAACAAGAATCGTCCAACAATCCACAATCAAATCCGAACGAATGAAGTAATTTTTTATATTGATATCAACAGAACATTACATCCAGAAATAGCATGTCCAGACCATGTTCAGTCAGTCACCAACAAACAAGACTCACAGCATAATAAGACTAAGTACAAATAAGAAAATACAGTAACCATAAAACATCTATAACAGAGAACCATTAATCTGAAATTCCCATGGGAAATGAGAATATCGCTTTAATATTGGAAAACGAAGCAAATGTATACAACTAATCACCAATAATTCATATCCTACAAGTTATTTAATGATTTTATAAATACACATTGATTTTATGTGCAATCGATGCATCGCAAGTTGAATAACTCGTTTCCAACCGCACTCTATGACATGAAATCTACATATATCATAATTGCAGGTAATTGCAATTTCATTGAGCACACGTGAAAGAAGAGAGAACCAAGCAGCTGGGTTCTGATTATGGTTATACAAGAACGACAACAACAATTAATGAAAGTAAGATAATTATCATATACAATTACAATGCACATTTGACTAAAGTCAGATCACTTTAGTCAGGAATGAGCAAGCATTAACCTCTTGGAGGAGCAAACCCTCTGATTTGATGGATAAAATAAAATAGCATATAACTAAAACTGCCCTTGATTTGCAATTTAGTATAACTTACAAGGATGCTCGGTTCATTTTCAAGGCAAATTACAGTATTTGGTAAAATCATCAACCTCAGAGCATACTAAATATATATATATAGAAATGGATGTATGACAATTTAGACTTCAAATCAAGAAGTTTATTGTGGCATATTCTTCAATAAACCCGAATAGAAGCTACTGTCGTTGGTTCTAGTTCTACAACCCATAATTAGCTTATTTTATCTTCATAATGATCAACAAGCAGCACCAATGTATTTTTAATAGAATATTATAAGCAAACACTAGAATGATCCAAGAAAAAGAAAAGCATGGCACAAATGACTTTAGATGTAAAATAAATTGGGGATATTCATAGAAGAAATTAAATAAGCTACAAAAGGGAGTTGGTATATTGCGCACAGAATGTACAAAGATTTAGAACCCAGTAGAGCTGAAATCAGATAACAGTTTCCTAACACAATACATACCAAGTCGGACGTGGTGCATCAATCCATCAAATGAGCCAAGAATCAAACTTCTTCTATTGGGGTAATCGCCGAGGATTTGCGTGGAGAAGAAATTCGGAATTTGGGGAAACAGGGAGGGATTTGCGTGGAGAAGAGAAGAGGTAGGTAAGGTTATGAGATTGGGAATTTGGGGAAATAGGGTAGGGATTTGCGTGCGTGGAGAAGATTGGGAATTTGGGGAAAGGTTTAATTTGGGGAAATAGGGTAGGGATTTGCGGGCATGCGTGGAGAAGATTGGGAATTTGGGGAATATGGGGAAAGGTTTAATTTGGGGAAATAGGGTAGGGATTTGCGGGCATGCGTGGAGAAGATTGGGAATTTGGGGAAAGGTTTGCTTTATATAGGTTAGGGTTTTTTGTAAATAACTTGAAAAGAATGACTAGTAATTAGTTGTTTAATTTTTAAATATAATTATATTTTGCAAACAAATCAATTTGTAACTAAATTTTTAGTCAGCAAAAAATTAGTTATAGTTGCAAGTCTGGCGGGAACAAATAATTTGGGGGAAAGATGAATTTTTCAACTTAAATTGGCAACTAAACCGAATTTAGTTGCTGTATATAATTTTTTGCAACTAACACAAACATTTGTCGCTAAAAATGCCTCAGGGCCCTTGTAATTATTGTCCAAATATGAGATATTTTGGTAATTTAATTTTTCTGTAACTAATCATAATAGTTACTAATACATTCTCAATTAATTGCAACTAATTTAGCAACTAAAGGATAGTTGCAAAAAAAGGTTTTTTTGTAACCAATAATGTAGATGCAAAATAAAATATTTTAGATGCAAATTGTCAAATTATGGAGGGAAAAATGGTCAACCAAAAATTGTAACTAAATTTATTAGTCACTAAAGCAACTTGTTCTGCAACTAACAAAATAGTCGCAGAACATTAACTTTAGATGCCAAAAGTTGGAACATGTGGACCCCAAAATTGAGTTGCTCTTTGTCCGACTAATGGTAATTCAGTTGGTAAATATAGCCTTTTTGCAACTAATTCTAGTTAGTTGTTAAAAAAATGGTTGTAGAATGTCATTTTTCTTGTAGTGATCAGTAATTACATATATAATTTCTTTAAAAAATTCTGGTATGTTACTAGAGTAACGTTACTCTAATCTGGATTCTGGACCATTCGATCATGATACAGTCAAATTTTGGATCATGATTAAAAAGTCAATATGTAAGGATACATCAAGGGTATTGTAAGTGGACCATAATATGCCACTTGCCACATGTTTTGCGTTTCAAAGTTTTCCAAGGAAAAAAGAGGCCAAACTTATGGTGCACAATGAGTGAAACCATAAAGTCAACAAGATAAGGTTTCTTTCACTTTTTTAAAACCCGGACCACACCAGGTCGGTTAAATTGGGACTTGGCAAGCCTCTCCGGTTCAGTTTAGGTTTAGGGGGATTTATGATATTTTTTTAATGTTGTAGAGATAAATTTGTAATTTTTAAAAGTCTTTTTGAAATATTCAAAAATTTAGGGATTAATAGTAATTTTTTTTGAGAAGTTTGAAATTTTTAGAGCTAATTCACAATTTTGTAGGGGTATTTTTGTAATATAAAAGAATTTAAGAAATTGCAATTTTTTAAAAAAATTTTGTTGTTGATACCACTAATTCAATAGGTTAGACCGGTCCACACATGACCTGTGAACCTTGTCGGGTGTTACAGCGGGTTGGGTTTTAAAACAATGGTCTCTTTTTGCCTATGACTGGATAATTGCTTGATCATTGTCAGATAAACTAAACATTGGCTTCTATTAAGTTAATTAATAACTACTTTGACTATCAGGCACCACCGGAATAATTGCCTTCTCCGAAGCGGAACATGCGTCCGGTAGATGGAAATCCTGTGTCAACTTTGAAGCACAAAGCTTGTGCCAGAAAATCGTCAGGTCCAGCCTTGTCAGGGACAACAGTCCCCCATGCAAGAATCACATAAAGTTAATGAAAGAATAAAGTAATCCAGTTAAAGTTGGTTCACCTTTTCTTTACTTCCAGCACTTCCAACAACATAACAACCCATCGACTTTGGAAATTGCCCCACAAGTTGACCAACTGCACCTGATGCTGCTGAAACATACACGGTTTTCTCCTTTCTTAGGAGAACAAACTTCATAGAAACCAGCCCAAGCTGTCATTCCAGGCATTCCTGTTGCCAAAATCATCACACGAACAGTTACAGAAATTGTGAGAAGAACCGTTGTCGATTGCTAAAATGAACAGCACTCACCAAGAATTCCTGTATAATAACTTAGGGGGACATCAGTGTGATGGATTTTGAAAAGGGATTCTGGTGATTTTATGAGGCTGTACTCTTCCCATCCTGTCCTCCCCCAAACTAAGTCACCTTTGTTAAAACTCCGGGTGCCCTGAATCCACAACTTTAGCCACTCCAAGTCCAGTTACTTGGCTGCATCACATCACCAAGAAAAGTTTATTAGATTCGAAGTTAAGCAATCTATCTTGATAAATACCACGTAATTGTACCAAAAGCTACAAAAAATCTTACAGAGCCAAGGAGTTAACGAAGTGAAAACAGTGTTAGCTTGGACTTCTGTCATCAAAAGTCTCATGTATGGATCACAAGACAAGTAAAGATTCTTCACAAGAACTGATTTTGAGCCTTCCTGGCACCTTCAAGCTCAAGCTATTGGCGGTGATATACATGTCTGATTCTTTGGGAAAACCAGATACATAGTCTTTGAATATAACCTGCTTGTTGCTCACCACCTCTCTGCCACCACTTGCCATTGCTGAGCTCTCTTTTCTTCTCTAGAAAAATCAAATTCCTGAGCTTTTGAATTTATTAATTTACTTCTAGTTCTTCTCTGCAGACTGCAGAGGTTTAATTTGTCTGGCTGATATATCTTGTCTTGTCCAGAATCTTTTCTACAATTGAAAATCTGTAACACCTGTGTATGATTGGATGGTTGCACACGTGTCTAATTCACTAGAATGTGAATTATTCTAGACACAAATTTTGAATTTTGAATTATTTGATGACCAACGAGACATCAAAATGAAAATTTTGAATTTGTGGAGCAGATTTTTTTCTATTTAATGCAATTTACTTGTGTTATTCGTACCACATTTAGTTCAATCAACACACAGAAGTCCAGGATTAATCAGGCACAGCAATATCTTGCCATATCAATGGCTGGACCACACAGAAATAATGGTGTAAGGGAGAATTCTGTACACAAATTGCACTGTCCTTGACTGATAAGGAACCACAAATATCTCTTGATAGATTATTATTATCATCGAAACAGTATTCAGCACAAAAGTTTGCAACTACTTATTTTACAAAAGAAGGCTTAATTAAATCACTCCTTCGAGACTGCAACTACTTGTTTCCCAACATTGCGTCCACTGAACAGTCCTACAAGAGCTGCAGGGGCACCTTCGAGGCCTTCAGCGATGTCTTCAACATAAACAACCTTCTTTTCTCGGACTAAGGGCAGAACCACATCCAAAAACTTCGCGTATTGGGGGAAATAATCGAAGGCCATTATTCCTTCCATGCGAATTCGCTTAACAACGAATGTTCAAAGTGTTGTGTACACCCTCAGGCTGGTGAAGATTGTACTGTGAGATCATTCCACATGCTGCAATTCGCCCTCGAAGTCTCATATTTAGAAGCACAGCATCAAGCATTTCCCCCCCTACATTCTCAAAGTAAATGTCAATGCCTTCAGGAAAGCACCTAGGAGAGGGGAGGAAAAAAAAAAATTAGCCTTGGTTGAAATTTTAAGTACTGAAAAACACATCAAAATCGGCCCAACTCTGCCTCTGCCTCAGCCCCTTCTGGCGCCTGAAGCTTCTGATTATGCAGTGGTACTAACCTTTTCAAAGTTGCATCCAAGTCATGTTCCTCTTTATAATTGAAAGCATCATCAAAACCAAACTTTTTCTTCAATAAATCAACCTAACAAAGTAGTTGAAAAAAAAAAAAAAAATGATATGAATTCGACTAATCTTAATTTGTCGACTAGACATTAAAACGTAAGAGTATAGGAATTGTTCAACTTTTTGAGGTAGATTTGGCTCACTTTTTCTTTACTTCCAGCACTTCCAACAACATAGCAACCCATCAACTTTGCAAATTGCCCAACAAGCTGACCGACTGCACCTGATGCCGCCGAAATGAATACATTTTCTCCTTTCTTTGGAGTACAAAGTTCATAGAAACCAGGCCCAAGCTGTAATGCCAGGCATACCTATGGAGAAGACGAAGACCAAAAAAATAAAAAAAATTTCAAAGATCATCAATATAACAACAAAACATAGCAATTCAGAAATCCAAGTTTAAATTCATTTACTTCTGGACCCCATTTGTGTCTATAATTGATAATGTACAGTCAAACAGATGTAAAATTTTAGTTTTGTTTTTTTCTGTTTTTTGGTTTATAAAGGTAGCCTGGTATGTCAACATGCCCAAATTTGGCAACAATCCCGAAAGTTTTTTGATTGAGAAAGAAAACATTAACCCACCAAGGAATTCCTGTGTTATAGGACAAGGGAACATCAGCATGATCGATTTTGAAGAGCTCAGGGTTTTTGATGAGATTGTACTCTTCCCAATTTACCATTCCCCAAACTAAGTCTCCTTTCTTATAATTTGGATGCCCTGAATCCACAACTTTAGCCACTCCAAATCCATCCTAATGGCTGCCATTAAAATACGTCATTTCATCATTTTCCCAGTAACCAAGCACAACTTTATCCGATCATTCATTCAACAAAAACAAACAAAAGCAAAGAAATATTTAAAGCAAAATGCTTACAGAGCCAGGAGTGAAGGGAATGAACTCAGGATCGTCACTAAAACGATCAGTAGGCTTCATGCGGTTCCTCATGTAAGGATCACAAGACAAGTAAAGAATCTTAACAACAACTGCATTCGAACCTTCTTCTACTTTCAATGATATAGAACTTGTTTTCATCCTCCATATCTGATTCTTTTGGAAACCCTTGAACAAAGTTCTTGAATACCACTTGCTTGTTGCTTATCACTTCACCTCCACTCGCCATTATTGCTTTCTCTCTACTGAGATATTTTCTTTTCTTTGCTTTTCCTTTAGTCTATCTATAAGTATAACTTAGCTGTATATATAGTTAGTTGCATGGCTGTTGTACATTTTATTTTCTTTTCTTGTTTTGTGTTTCTGGTGTGCATTTACAGGATTTGACTCGGACTCGGTGCTCAGTGAGTCAGCAAAATATTTATTTTATTTGTGTTGCCAGAGATATTTTTGGTAAGTGTCGTGGCAAAATATTTTGGGTGTTTCGAGGTGAAATAAATTTTACTTGGTCCCCTATAGGTTCCAATCATACCACTAATATACTACTCCTGACTGGTTAAATTAAACAATAATTTATTCCACTCGCCATTATTGCTTTCTTTCATCTGAATATTTTCTTTTCTTTTCCTAGGAGTCAGCAATGACGATCCTGTGAGAGGAATGTTCTATTCTAAATTATTTATTTATTGTATTTTGCAGGTGGTGGATCATTCTTGGTGTTTTTTGGGGTTCCCCAGAGGTTTCGAAATACACACTTCACTCCCTTGTTGTCGTCATTTTTGATATTCTGAACCTCAGGAGCGAAGGTGAAAGTGAAACTACGTCAAGTTGATTATTTAACTCAATCATTTGGCTAATACATTACTCTTGATCCGTTAAATTAAACAATAAAATATTATATTGAACTCTACCAATGTGACAACATAAATACAAAAGGGTAGTTCAGAAGCTTTGACTTTTAGTTTCAAAAATACATTTAAACAATTGAGAAAATCAACTTCTACTGAATGTAGTTGGATACACATACAGACTCAGTTTAGGCTAATTCAGAATATATTTACCATCTTCTTCATCATCCCACTAAATTAATAAAGTTTATGAATCGGACGTTAAGAGATAGTTGAGATTATTAACTGGCAAAAGATATTTTCTGCCCATGTCATCTTTGATTAATTAATTCTGACCTAAAGATTTCAGAGTTTTCTTCCTGCTTTCTAGGTCACAAAATATGGGATCTTCTTCTCTCAGATATTAGTTAATTAATATCTGATAGGAATTTGTATAAACATCAAATATCGCCATCTTGTAAGGATACATATGCATGGTTATTAATGCAACATTAAATATCAACACTATGACATATACACCCTATCTTGATTGGTATAAGCTCAAAAAACTTGTTCGATTAGTTTTGATATATATTTGCTAGATCTCAGAATATGATAATATTACATCGATATATTCACATTTATAATAGAGATACTTGAGATAAATTTTAAGAACTTAAAACATAAGATTCATTAGTTAAAACACTTGTTTAATTATTATTAATTTATTATTATTACGCTGAATAGTTTGATCTTTTGAGAGAAAAATCCGGGTGATAACCATTAATTCTTCTCCTCCGAGCTGCAAGGAAATATTAATGAAGCATGTTGCGTTTATATTAGCTATTAGCAAGTTATGAATCATATCAACACACATGAAATGTAATCGCTTCCAAATTCATGCATGCATCCAAAGATTATTCGATCGATTTGGAGATATTGTTCAATGCGATCAACCATTAGGATATTGTCATATATGTCAATACCAAAGAACTGTTTTTTTTTCTTTTTAGATCTCCCCGATGAGTTTAATCATACATACACTTTGAAAGCTTGCATATGATTTCTTAAAAATAAAAATTATTGTATGGAGTACTAATATTTCTAAGAAGTATATCAGTTAATCAAATGAAGTTTCTATAACATCTTACAATTCTAGATTTTAGTGTGGGCACCGCTAAAATTAATCTGTTCATTAATCTGTTCACTTGAATCATGTTAGAAGTTATTCCATTTGCTTTATTAAGTTTGAATTATTAAGAGTTTCAAATTCAAATTAAAGTTCAAGATTTCACTATTGGTTTTAGATCCATCTTTTATACACACATATATACATAATTAATAAAAAAAAAATTTTAAAATTATAAATAAAATATCCATTTACAATTTTTTTTGAAATGATCTATACTAGGGGTGAGCGGTTCCGGGTACCTTGTATTTTTTGGGGGAACTAAAACGAGAACTGTATAGTGCAGGTTCTTCAATTCAAGTACCCTATAAAAAATCAATTACTCCCCTATTAGTTTAAAAAATAACAAAAATGCCTTAAAAGTTTACAAATACACCCCTAACAAATTTTGATTATTCATTCATTTGTGTCCAATGTAACTCATAACATGTAAATTTAATATTATAAATTAATAATGTTTATAATGTAATATAGTAATATTATAATTAATTAAGTAATTATTAAATTATAATGTAATATTATAATTAATTAAGTGATCATACTATAGTGTAATGTTATAATCAATTAAATTTCTAATAATTTAATTAATTGCTTATGTTTAATGTTTATAATATAATGTCATAATAAATTAAGTAATCATTTAATTATGTAATATTATAATTAATTAAGTGATCATACTACAATGTAAATTATAATGTTATAATTAATTAAGTAATATACTATTTAATTATAATTTAATATTATAATTAATTAAATTGTTAATCAGTTAATTAAGTATTGTAATATTGTTTATAATATAATATTATAATTAATTAAGTAATCATACTATTTAAATTTAATATAAAGTTATAATTAAAATTATAATCATTTAATTAAGTATTGTGTAAATTAGTAAATTACTTAATGTTTATAATATAATGTCATAATTAATTAATTAATCATTTAATTATGTAATGTTATAATTAATTATGTGATCATACTATAATGTAATGTTATAATGAATTAAGTAATCATACTATAAATCTATAATTTAATATTATAATTAATTAAATTTCTAATCATTTAATTAATATGCTAATGTTTATAATAGAATGTTATAATTAATTAAGTAATCATACTATAAATATATAAGGTAATGTTATAATTAATTAAATTTTTAATCATTTAATTAAGTAATGTAATAATATAGTAAATTACTAATGTTTATAATGTAATGCTATAAATTCATAACTAATTATGTAATCATTTAACTATGTAATGCTATAATTAATTAAGTGACCATAATATAATGTAATATAATAATATTATAATTTAATTGAGTAATTATTTAACTATAATATAATGCTTAATTAATTAAATTTCTGATTATTTAATTAAGTAATCATTTGTTTATAATGTAATGTTACAATTAATGTTTATAATATGATGTCATAATCAATTAAATAATCATCTGATTATGTAATGTTATAACTAATTATGTAATCATACTATAATAAATTAAGTAATCATACTATAAATCTTTAATATAATATTATAATTAATTTGTTTATAATAGAATATTATAATTAATTAAGTGATCATTTAATTATAATATAATATTACAATTAATTAACTAATTAAGTAATCGTATTATAAATTTATAATGTAATGTTATAATTAATTAAATCATTTAATTAAATATTGTGCTAATGTTTATGTAGTAAATTAGCAATTACTAATGTTTATAATATAATGTCATAACTCATAATCAATTAAGTAATTATTTAATTATGTAATGTTATAATTAATTATGTGATCATACTATAATATAATGTTATAATGAATTAAGTAATCAGACTATAGATCTTCAATGTAATATTATAATTAATTACATTTTTAATCATTTAATTTAAGTAATGTAATAATGTAGTAAATTACTAATGTTTATAATGTAATGTTATAAATTTATAACTAATTAAGTAATCATTTAACTATATAATACTATAATTAATTAAGTGATCATAATATAATGTAATGTAATAATGTTATAATTTAATTAGATAATTATTTAACTATAATGTAATATTTAATTAATTAAATTTCTAATCATTTAATTAAGTAATCATTTGTTTATAATATAATGTTATAATTAATGTTTATAATATAAAATGTTATAATCAATTAAATAATCATCTAATTATGTAATGTTATAATTAATTATGTAATCATACAATAATGAAATATTGAAATGTTACAATGAATTAAGTAATCATACTATAAATCTTTAATATAATATTATAATTAATTCGTTTATAATAGAATGTTATAATTAATTAAGTAATCATTTAATTATAATGTAATTTTATAATTAATTACATAACCGTACTATAAATTTATAATGTAGTGTTGTAATTAATTAAATTTCTAATCATTTAATTAAATATTGTGCTAATGTTTATGTAGTAAATTAGTAATTATTAATATTTATAATATAATGTTATAATCAATTAAGTAATCATTTAATTATGTAATGCTTATAATTAATTATGTAATCATACTATAATGTAATGTTATAGCGAATTAAGTAATCATACTATAAATCTTTAATGTAATATTATAATTAATTAAATTTTTAATCATTTAATTAAGTTTGTATTAATGTTTATAATGAAATATTATAATTGATTAAGTAATTATACTATAAATCTATAATGTAATGCTATAATTAATTAAATTTCTAATTATTTAATTAATTAATATACTAAATGTTATAACTTATAAGTCAATTAATTAAGTAGTAATCAATTAATGTAATGCTATAATTATTTATACTATAAATCAATCAAGTAATGTTATAAAATTATAATTAATTAAGTAATCATTTAACTATAATGTAATATTATAATTGATTAAGTATGATATTTAACTAGTAATAAAATTTATTAATGTTTATCAATTTATCATATATAATTAATTAATTGCTAATTTACTATAGATATACTTAGAACTTTATAATTGAAGTAAATAACAAATATATTATTATTCAATCAAATATATTATTTTATTCAAAAATAATTCTTTTAATAACATTAAAAATTTAAAACACTTTTAATTGGATCATAATTCCAAATATTCACTTAATTAATCAAAACTTTAATATTAATATATTATAATATATTAAAGTTTTTAATATGGTGTAATTTATATGTAATAAGTATAATTGTATATTTATTTAATTAGGTTATTCTAAAAATTTAACTTTTTCTATTTAAATTTTTTTTATATGTAAAATAATAAAAACCCCCATTATTCACATTTCACAAATATTTCATTGCAGTTCAAGTTCCAAAACAAGTTTCAAAACATGTTCTAAAACAGGTTCCAAATAGGTTCCAAAAATCGGTTCCAAACGGGTTCTAAACCAGGTACCCGCTACAGGTTCCAAACAGGGTACCCACTTTAGGTTCATTTTTCTAGGTTCCGGTTCCTCCACACACAAGAACCGAATCTGGAATCGCATATACCTTGGCCTAATAAAATAAGGAACCTAACCTCACCGCACAAGGTCCGATTTCGGGTAGGTTCCGATTCCGGTTCCGGTTCTACCAGTAGGTTCTGATTCTACCCGCTACCCATGCTCACGCTAAATCTATACACCCCCTCTTTTAAATGTTTTTGTAAATTAATTTTATTAAAAATGCTTTCATATACATATTAAAAATCTGTTTTTTTTTTTTTTCTTATTTTAAAAACGGTTAATTTCATAGCCTCTCTAGAGATTGTTATATCTTAAATGCCTAATGATTTTTAGAAACTATTAGATACGCATGAAACAAGTATAATAATAATAAAAAATAAAATAAAAAAATCCTTCAAATATATCAAAACCCCCAAATAAAAGAGGAATTTAATTTTTTGTTGAAATCAATAAAGCTTGGAAGTTAGCGATTTCTTAAGAGCCGACGAAATTACAATATGGAAAGGGTATTCAGTAACAACAAACAAAAAGTTTATAGTGAGATAAGATATGAAGTTAATGCTGAGAAAATGGCATACATAATAAAATTAATGTGTTGAAGTGAAGCTTAAATGGTGTGGTTGGATACTAATCTAAACACTTTTGTTTCAAGTCAACTCAAGAGTCAATCCTGGCCATTGCTTTCAACTTGATCTGATGGCCTTTATCAACCAAAAAGGTCAACCTATTTAAGCAGCAAAATTGGGCAGATATTGTTCTTCTTCATTCTTCACAATAGAGCTTCTGCTAGGTTATTCAAATCAGCTAAAATTCTTGTAATCTTGTGTAATCTGTGTAATCATGTATTGGGGGTTTTGTTGTCCTTCAATGATTGAGAAACAGGGTTAGATTTCTCATAGGAAAGGGTTTACAATTAGGATTTGAGAGAATTGACAGAGTGTGTGATTATTGTATAATTTAGAGAAGTTGTACATCTTAAATCTCTTAATCTTTAGTGCAGGAGTTTATTGGAGCTCAATGTGGATATAATCTATTCAACATCGGATAGGTGAATCACTGTAAAATTTGGTGTGTGTTGTTTGTGCCTCTTTTTCATTCTTGATTCTTGATTTGTGTTTGTGTGGTTTATTTTGTTGGTTTAGGAAGTTGATAATATCAGGTTTAACATGTGTTACTGCTTTTAATTTTTGTTTTTGTTTGCTTTTGAAAAGCATTTACGCAACATGTGTTCCAGATTTTTGTTTTTGTTTCCAAACGAGGTGAATTTGCTGGCAACATCTCACAATCAAAGCTGGTAGGTTGAATATCTTTTCATTGCTTTAATTGATTTATGAATCACTTTTATTGATATTATCAAGTTTGATTATATGGGGGGGCCGATTAGAATCTCAAATAGGATAAAGCTTTTCTCTTTTAAATAGAAACCAGCGTAAGCTGTCACTCCAGGAATTCCCGTTGCCAAAATGAACACACAAAACAGTTACAGAAATCGTATGAAGAACCGTTGTCGATTGCTAAAATGAACGGCACTCACCAAGTATTCCTGTATCATAAACTTAGGGGCACATCAGTGTGAATTCTGTACACAAACTGCACTGTCCTTAACCGATATAAGGAACCACAAACAACTCTTGATAGATAATTATTATCATCCATAACAGTATTCAGTACAAGAGTGGCAACAAGATTTACAAAAGAAGGCTTAATTATATCACTCCTTCGCGACTGCAACTACTTGTTTTCCAACATTCCTTCCACTGAACAGCCCTACAAGAGCTGCAGGAGCACCTTCGATGCCTTCAGCGATGTCTTCAACATAAACAACCTTCTTTTCTCGGACAAAGGGCAGCACCGCATCCAAAAACTTTTCGTATTGGGGGAAATAATCAAAGGCCATTAGTCCTTCCATGCGAATTCGCTTACCAACAATGTTCATCAGGTTGTGTACACCCTCAGGCTGATGAAGATTGTACTGTGAGATCATTCCACATGCTGCAATTCGCCCTCGAAGTCTCATGTTTAGAAGCACTGCATCAAGCATTTTCCCCCCTACATTCTCAAAGTAGATGTCAATGCCTTCAGGGAAGCACCTAGCAAAGAGGGAAGAAGGAAAAAAAAAAAATTAGCCTCAGTTGAAATTTAAAGTACTGAAAGACTCATCAAATTCCGCTCGACTCTGCCTCTGCCTCAGCCCCTTCTGGCGCCCTGAAGCTTCTGATTATGCAGTGATACTAACCTTTTCAATGCTGCATCCAAGTCATGTTCCTCTTTATAATTGAAAGCATCATCAAAACCAAACTTGTTTTTCAATAAATCAACCTAACAAAGTAGTAAAAAAAAAAAAAAAAAAATGATATGAATTCGACTAATCTTAATTTGTCGACTTGACATTAAAATGTAAGAGTAAAATTTGGAAATTGTTGAACTAATATTTGAGGTAGATTTGGCTCACTTTTTCTTTACTTCCAGCACTTCCAACAACATAGCAACCCATCAACTTTGCAAATTGCCCAACAAGCTGACCGACTGCACCTGATGCCGCTGAAATGTATACTTTTTCTCCCTTCTTTGGAGAACAAACTTCATAGAAACCGGCCCAAGCTGTAATGCCAGGCATACCTATGGACAAGAAAAAGACCCAAAAAAAAAAAAAAATTAAATAAATAAATAAATTTCAAAGATCATCAGTATAACAACAAAACATTGCAATTCAGAAATCCAAGTCTAAATTTATCTACTTCTGAACCACATTTGTGTCTATAAAGGTAATGTACAGTCAAACTGATGTAATTTTTTTTTTTTTTTTTTTTTTTCTGATTTTGGTTTATAAAGTTATGTCAACATGCCCAAATTTGGGAACAATCCTGAAAGTTAATTAATCAAAATAGAGAAAGAAAACATTAACCTACCAAGAATTCCTGTGTAATGGGACAAGGGAACATCAGCATGATGGATTTTGAAGAGCTGGGGGTTCTCTATGAGACTGTACTCTTCCCATTTTACCATTCCCCAAATTAAGTCTCCTTTCTTATAATTTGGATGCCCTGAATCCACAACTTTAGCCACTCCAAATCCTTCCAATGGCTGCAATTAAAGACATCGTCTCTTCATTCTCCCAGTAACCAAACAGAAATTATTATCCGATCCCATTCATTTAACAAAAACAAAAGAACTAGTATGTGTTGTTATACATAATTAATTATATACATCAACTTAAATGAGGAAACATACAAATCAAATTGAAAACAAAAACATACCTTATCACATAATTTTCTCAGTAACCAAACACAAGTTGATTTAATCATCCCGATTCATCCATTCATCATTCAACAAAGAACTAGACTAAACAAGAACGACTGTGTGTTTCAAGTGCTTATCAAAAAATTTCCTTTCTTTCCTCATAACAAGATTTTCCCAGTAACCAAACAGAACTTCATCCGATCATACGTTCTAAAAAAAAAAAATTACAAAAAAAACAAAAACAAAACAAGGAAGTGTTTAATCCAAAATGCTTACAGAGCCAGGAGTGAAGGGAATGAACTCGGGATCGTCAGTTTCTTGATCACTTTGCGTCATGCGGATCCTCATGTAAGGATCACAAGACAAGTAAAGATTCTTAACTACGACAGCATTTGAACCTTCTTCTACTTTCAATGATATAGAACTTGTTTTCACCTCCATATCTGATTCTTTTGGAAACCCTTCAACAAAGTTCTTGAATATCACTTGCTTGTTGTTTATCAGTTCACCTCCACTCGCCATTATTGCTTTCTCTCTAATGAGATATTTTCTTTTCTTCTCTTTTCTTTCCTTTTCTTTGCTTTTCCTTGAGTCTGTCTATAAGTATAATTCAGCTGTATTTATAGTTGCATGGTTATTGTACATTTTATTTTCTGTTTTTGTTTCGTGTTTCTCGTGTGCCTTTACAGGGTTTGACTCGGACTCGGCGCTCAGTGAGTCAGCAATGACGATCCTGTAAGAGGAATGTTCTATTCTAGATAATTTATTTTGTGTGGTGGTCGATCAATGGCAGAGATATTTTTGGGAGTGTTGTAGCAAAATGTGTTCCGTGTTTTGAGTAAAATAAATTTCACTTGGACCCCCATAGGTTTCAAAATACACACTTCCCTCGCTTGTCGTCATTGTTGATATTCTAAAGTGAGTTTCTGTTATAGACTATATTTTGAATCTTGGTTGTATTATTTATTTATTTTATTTGTTTGAAGTTCTAATTTGACTTTGAATTTTGGTTTTGTTATATGTTTGATTTGAGACTATAATCGAATCTTGACTATATATTGTGTTTTAGTCTGTAGACTATAATTTGAATATCAATTGTATACTATGTTATATTATTATGTCTAATTTGACCAAGTAGTCCATAAAAAGTGCTAAAATCAGGATTGATATTGTCGTATTTTTATAAATGTATTATTGACAATGTGTCATATTAAACCTGTATATGACACATTAGATAGCCTATACAAACTGCAATAACCTTCTAGAAATTGCACACACTACTAAAAGCATAAAACTAACAAACCTGGACAAACTACCCGGAATGCGGGCAATCTCCGGAACCCTGTAAAAACTACAAAAATGCATATTCTACAGCAACAACACAACTACCTACCTACCTAAAATATTTACCAAAAGACAAGCAAATGATTCCATACTCCCAAAGTTAAAAACAGAATAGAAAAGGCAAATATTTGGCACAAAATACATACAAGAATCAAACCAATCAAATAGAATTAAACGCAACCATGAACTAGACCCAGCTTCTATTTGGTTTTATAAACCATTCTAAAGCTCTCCTACAATCTTGTTAAATATTTAGGACTACGAAAATCCATAAATAAGCTAAAAAAATTCCATGATGAATCACATATAGCACCAACCACAAGCATTCAACCAACAATACCAAATCCATAAATGCTTCCTCAACGGCAGAGCTAAAGGCCTTGAAATGGGCAGCTTCTAGAATCCTAATCAACAAGTAAACAACAAGCATCATCATTTAGAAAACCAATATGAATCATGCAAATACGCATTTCTTCGATGAATCAATTTGATTAAAAACTAAATAGAATTAAAAGAAAAGAAAAAAAACAAAAAACCTAACAGCTAATTGAAACTAAAAATCGAATTGAAAAGATAATAGTCTTACCTATGCCTTTGATTCTTAGCTGGCGAAATGTGGTGGCTTCTGGTGAGGCGTGGCATGGTGGGGTGGCATCTGGCGAGGCGTGGAAAAGACGATTCCAGTTGGTTTGGCGAGATGTGGCAACTTCCAATGAGGCATGGAAATGATGGTTAGTCTCTAATTTGTCAACATCTGGTGAGGCGTCACGGCATCTGGCGAGGCGTAGCACGGCGGCGCTTGGCGAGGCATGGAAAAGACGATTCGAGTTTGGTTTGTTGGTGTCTGGTGAGGCGTCGCGACATGTAATGAAATTGGGATGAGATCGGCTGAGAAACTTTCGAGAAATTTTGAGAAATTGATTGTGAGATGAGAGGTAGAGAATTAAGGGAAAAATTGTATAGCGTTTGCATTGCATGGAATGAATTTGATTTAGGGGAAGTGAAATTTGAAGAAAAACAAATATATAGTTTTTAAGAAAACTAATGTGGCAATTAATTGATGTGGCAGATGAGACAGATCAGTTAGTACTGGGGTTACTATGATTTGGCTAGTGTAGATAGCATCACTCATTGCACACACCCAATTCCAAAATACAAAATCCAAACAGCCAAACGCCTTCCTAGTTTCCTGTCTGCTTTCCACAAGCCAGAACCTCGTCTTCGCCACACGACTCCAAACTCCTTGGGAAATTAACGATCTCTAGACTCCAGCCAGATTTATCTCGTTTCTCAACTGTGACTGTGTGAGTACACCCTCTTTCTCCTGTAATTGTTATATTTCAGTAGAAGCCTGTAGCCGAGTGTTTGTGTTTGTGTGATTGTGTCTGTAGTTTTACTTGTTATGAGATTTGTGTTTGTGTGATTGTGTCTGCAGTTTTAATTAGATTAATTGCGGTTGGGAGTTTTAACCATTAAATCTCCAACCTCCAATTTCACACAATTTTTAAAACAAGTAGTTCTCTTAAAATGAGCTTTTAAGTTGTTTATGATGCAAAAATTCGTATGTTGATAAAATTTGTCCCACAACTGTGAAAAGTCAAACAAGGTCTAGGTAGAGGGAGTGCAAGTGCAATCGTTGAAGAAAAGGTTGATGCATATGATATCTGTGATGAAGCATTGGAAAAATTATATTGAAACAAATATGTCAACTCTTTTTAAGTCTCTTTCATTACTTTTAATTTATATAAACACAGCCCATACCCAGAACATGAAAATTGTTTGCACTTTTCTCTCTTCCATGGCCATTGGAATCAACTGCATCTAAAATTTTGTCGCAAAGTTGCTGGATCAATTGCCTTGTTTCTGGATGCATTTATATATATGTTTCTGTTCTTGTTGCATTCATATAATAATATTCAATAACTAATATAATAATATAAATTTCACATGGGTTAAAATAATATTATCACATGATTTAAGCGAGCTTGTAGTTTGGATTTTGGTTCCACTCAAAGTTCTCTTATCATGCATATTCAGTCACTAATATAGTTCAGTTGAAAGTGCATGTGTCAAGTGGAACCATGTTTAATTTAATTTTAAAGTGAAACAAGTTTCCGTGGGCCATGTTTGTTGCTTCTCTCTTTTAAAATTCATCAATGACGGGTTTAATTAGTATGATTTGACATTTATTATAAAACTGTTTTAATTCATGCCCTGGAAGTCATTGATATAAACCTAAACAAGAAACCTGTCAAATATAAATAAGAAACCTTGCTGTTTCTAAGTTCCCCTATCTTTATTTTTTTTTTAAAAAAAATTAATTTTTACATACTCCTTCTCATGTTGAAGTTTGGATTGAATCTCACAAAAAAAAAAAAAAAAAGGAAAGCAAGCTGAATCCAGTAGAGAAGACATTATTGTAATAGCTTTGTATTCTCTTTAACTATTTCTTGATTTTTTATTATGCACACACAATCCAAGCTAATTTATAAATTTATTTTGCATTCAAAATTTGATCGATTAAAAAAAAACAAGTAGAATGATAAATCTTATTGAATGATGATGAAATATTTGAAAAGGTCCTTGGTCTATAGAAGAATGACTATTTGCATGCTTATGGTCTAGGAAAAAGTATTATTGAATATTTTGGAAGTAGATCAACTATAGCATAACTTATGAAAGGGTGAAGGAGGCAAAGAGGAAGCAAATGAAAAATCAGAAGTAAAAAGGCAAATGGAGAAGATGAATAGATGATCGAAAGAGAAGTTCATGATGATGCTTACAACTCGAGGTCAACAATCTTCAACAAATAACCAAATCCTTTGGATGAAATTGTAAGTTATTTTGAAACTGCATATATACTATGAAAATTATTTTTCTTTTACATTAATCATAAAATGATATACAGTGATTACATTAGTCTATATGATTAATTTTTTTTTTTTTTTAAATTTGATATTGCAGGTTGGTGGAAATTCTTAAATGGTGAGGAAAGGTTGCTAAGCCATTAAAGCACTCACATTTTGTAAAAAATTTAGTTGATAACATTTTTAATTACGAGGATGAAAGATTTTATGAGTAGACAATTATTTGGTTGAAAATGACTTTATTAATGTTTTATTTTTTTATATTAGAATTTTTTTTGATGTCATATTATCTATTTAATATAAAAATATTGCTATAAATTTGTAATTATTTTTAAATTTGTTAATTATACCAATATTTGTTAAAATTAATTTTAATTGAAGCAATAAATTATAAATTCTTGATATAAATTATCAGTCCATAGCAAATAATTATAATATTTAGCTACAAATCAAAAGTATTCATTTCAAGTAATTTCAATATTTAGCTATTAACACTCTATGTCTATAACAATATATTTTCATATACAGATATGACTTCTATATGTCCGTAACAAATAATTTAATATTTAGCTACGAATTCACTATATATATGGCAAATGATCTTTTCATTTAGTTACAAATTTAGTGTTCACATAGCTAAAATGTTAATATATTTGCCATTAATATTATTTTTGTAGCTGGAATTTTCAAGTTTTAGTTATAAATTTATATTTGTGTAGCTAAAATACAAACATAGCTATACTGACTATTCTCCATGGCTATAGAGGCAAAGCTTTTGCTACAAGCTTATTATTGTTATAGCAAAAACATTTAAATTTTTAGTTACATATTAATTTCATCCATAGCAAAAAATATAAATTGTTAGCTACGCAAGCAAAAAGTTACATGGCTAACTTTTAGCTATGCCACTTCTAGCTACGATAAGCTACAAAACATTGCATTTGTAGCTAAATCCTTTAGTTATACAAATTCATATGTTTAGCTACAATGAACGTCATGGCTAGAAATACATAATATTGTAGTGATGAGAGGACCAAACACATGGATGTGCGATTTCATTTTGTCAAAGAATTGATTGCTCAAGGCGTGATCAACTTAAAGAAGGTGGCCACTGAAGACAATGTTGGCTCAAAGGTGGTCACGGCTTCTAAGTTCAAGCAGTGCTTGAACTTGTTGTTTGTGAAGTAAAAGTAGCAACTGAGCTGTGAAGGGTTCTTGGGTGCTTGCTGCAATTGTGGAGCTTTAAAGCTGGTAGGAGAGTTTAAGCTTCAAGGTGGAGATTGTTGAAGTGAAGCTTAAACGGTGCCACTGGATACTAATCCAAACACTGTCGTTTCAAGCCAACTTAAGAGTCAATCCTAGCCATTGCTTTCAACTTGATCTGATGGCCTTTATCAACCAAACAAGTCAACCTATTTAAGCAGCAAAATTGGGCAGATTTTGTTCTTCTTCGATTCTTCACAATAGAGTTTTTGCTAGGGTTATTCAAATCGCCTAAAATTCTTGTAATCTTGTGCGATCTGTGTAATTGTGTATTGGAGGTTTTGTTATCCTTCAATGGTTGAGAAACAGGGTTAGATTTCTGATAGGAAAGGGGTTACAATTAGGATTTGAGAGAGTTAGCAAAGTGTGTGATTATTGTGTAATTTGGAGAAGTTGTACATCTTGAATCTCTTGATCTAGGAAACCCTAAGTTTATTAGAGCTAAACATGGACGTAGTCTATCCAACATTGGATAGGTAAATCATTGTAAAATTTGGTGTGTGTTGTTTGTGGTTGTGTGGTTTATTTTCTTGGTCTAGGAAGTTGATAATATCAGGTTTAACATTACAATATGCAACATGTGTTATGGGTAATTTCTACTGCTTTTAATTTTTGTTTTTGTTTGCTTTTGAAAAGCATTTACACAACATGTGTTTCAGATTTTTGTTTTTGTTTCCAAATGAGGTGAATTTGCTGGCAAAATCTCATAATCAAAGCTGGTAGGTTGAATATCTTTTCATTGCTTTAATTGATTTATGAATTACGTTTATTGATATTACCAAGTTTGATTATATGGGGAGGCCAATTAGAATCTGAAATAGGATAAAGCTTTACTCTTTTAAATAGAAACCAACCTAAGATGTCATTCCAGGAATTCCTGTTGCCAAAATGAACACAAAAAACAGTTACAGAAATCGTATGAAGAACCATTGTCGATTGCTAAAATGAACAGCACACACCAAGAATTCCTGTATAATAACTTAGGGGCACATCAGTGTGAATTCTGTACAGAAACCGCACTGTCCTTAACTGATATAAGGAACCACAAACAACTCTTGATAGATTATTATTATCATCCGAAATAGTAACCAGTAAAAGAGTGGCAACAAGATTTACAAAAGAAGGCTTAATTAAATCACTCCTTCGCGACTGCAACTACTTGTTTTCCAACATTCCTTCCACTGAACAGTCCTACAAGAGCTGCAGGAGCACTTTCGATGCCTTCAGCGATGTCTTCAACATAAACAACCTTCTTTTCTCGGACAAAAGGCAGCACCACATCCAAGAACTTTGCGTATTGGGGGAAATAATCAAAGGCCATTAGTCCTTCCATGCGAATTCGCTTACCAACAATGTTCATCAGGTTATATACACCCTCAGGCTGATGAAGATTGTATTGTGAGATCATTCCACATGCTGCAATTCGCCCTCGAAGTCTCATGTTTAGAAGCACTGCATCAAGCATTTTTCCCCCTACATTCTCAAAGTAAATGTCAATGCCTTCAGGGAAGCACCTAGCAAAGAGGGAAGAAAAAAAAAAAAAAAATTAGCCTCAGTTGAAATTTTAAGTACTGAAAGGCACGTCAAACTCTGCCTGACTCTGCCTCTGCCTCTGCCTCAGCCCCTTCTGGCGCCCTGAAGCTTCTGATTATGCAGTGATACTAACCTTTTCAAAGCTGCATCCAAGTCATGTTCCTCTTTATAATTGAAAGCATCATCAAAACCAAACTTGTTCTTCAATAAATCAACCTAACAAAGTAGCAAAAAATGATATGAATTCGACTAATCTTAATTTGTCGACTTGACATTAAAACGTAAGAGTAAAATTAAGAAATTGTTGAACTAATATTTGAGGTAGATTTGGCTCACTTTTTTCTTTACTTCCAGCACTTCCAACAACATAGCAACCCATCAACTTTGCAAATTGCCCAACAAGCTGACCGACTGCACCTGATGCCGCTGAAATGTATACTTTTTCTCCCTTCTTTGGAGAACAAACTTCATAGAAACCGGCCCAAGCTGTAATGCCAGGCATACCTATGGACAAGAAAAAGACCCAAAAAAAAAAAAAAAAAAATTAAATAAATAAATAAATTTCAAAGATCATCAGTATAACAACAAAACATTGCAATTCAGAAATCCAAGTCTAAATTTATCTACTTCTGAACCACATTTGTGTCTATAAAGGTAATGTACAGTCAAACTGATGTAATTTTTTTTTTTTTTTTTTTCTGATTTTGGTTTATAAAGTTATGTCAACATGCCCAAATTTGGGAACAATCCTGAAAGTTAATTAATCAAAATAGAGAAAGAAAACATTAACCTACCAAGAATTCCTGTGTAATGGGACAAGGGAACATCAGCATGATGGATTTTGAAGAGCTGGGGGTTCTCTATGAGACTGTACTCTTCCCATTTTACCATTCCCCAAATTAAGTCTCCTTTCTTATAATTTGGATGCCCTGAATCCACAACTTTAGCCACTCCAAATCCTTCCAATGGCTGCAATTAAAGACATCGTCTCTTCATTCTCCCAGTAACCAAACAGAAATTATTATCCGATCCCATTCATTTAACAAAAACAAAAGAACTAGTATGTGTTGTTATACATAATTAATTATATACATCAACTTAAATGAGGAAACATACAAATCAAATTGAAAACAAAAACATACAGTATCACATAATTTTCTCAGTAACCAAACACAAGTTGATTTAATCATCCCGATTCATCCATTCATCATTCAACAAAGAACTAGACTAAACAAGAACGACTGTGTGTTTCAAGTGCTTATCAAAAAATTTCCTTTCTTTCCTCATAACAAGATTTTCCCAGTAACCAAACAGAACTTCATCCGATCATACGTTCTAAAAAAAATTACAAAAAAAAAAAAACAAAACAAAAAAAAAAAAGGAAGTGTTTAATCCCAAATGCTTACAGAGCCAGGAGTGAAGGGAATGAACTCGGGATCGTTAGTTTCTTGATCACTTTGCGTCATGCGGTTCCTCATGTAAGGATCACAAGACAAGTAAAGATTCTTAACTACGACTGCATTTGAACCTTCTTCTACTTTCAATGATATAGAACTTGTTTTCACCTCCATATCTGATTCTTTTGGAAACCCTTCAACAAAGTTCTTGAATATCACTTGCTTATTGTTTATCAGTTCACCTCCACTCGCCATTATTGCTTTCTTTCTAATGAGATATTTTCTTTTCTTTTCTTTGCTTTTGCTTGAGTCTATCTATAAGTATAATTCATCTGTATTTGTAGTTGCATGGTTGTTGTACATTTTATTTTCTGTTTTTGTTTCGTGTTTCTCGTGTGCCTTTACAGGGTTTGACTCGGACTCGGCGCTCAGTGAGTCAGCAATGACGATCCTGTAAGAGGAATGTTCTATTCTAGATAATTTATTTTGTGTGGCGGTGGATCATTGGCAAAGATATTTTTGGAAGTGCTGTAGCAAAATGTGTTCGGTGTTTTGAGTAAAATAAATTTCACTTGGACCCCCATAGGTTTTGAAATACACACTTCCCTCCCTCATCGTCATTGTTGATATTCTAAAATGAGTTTCTTTCATAGACTATAATTTGAATCTTGGTTGTATAGGTTTGATTTGAGACTATAATTAAATCTTGACTATAATTTGTTTAATCAGACTATAATATCAATTATATATTATGTTATATTATCTAATTTGACTAAATAGTCCATAAAAAATGCTAAAATCAGGATTGATATTGTCGTATTTTTAAAAACGTATTATTAATAATGTGTCATATTTAACCCGTATATACTTGTATTGTATTTTTTACACATCTGAATTTTATGGTTGAATTTTTATAAATACATTTTTTATCATTTATCGTATCATACCTATAAAATTTCTATACCCTTTTTTGGTCATACTCGTATTTACTAATTAGGTTCTAAACCTTAAAAGTAAAGGTGAAACTATATCAACTTAATTTTTTACCTCAAATCAAAATTTATGCAACTCAATTTATTAGTCCTCACAACTTTAAATTACAAAATAAAATGCCTATTCATTGCTTTTAATTTTTGTTTTTGTTTGCTTTTGAAAAGCATTTACGCAGCATTTGTTTCCATGTTTTTGTTTTTGTTTCGAAATGATGTGAATGTGCTGGCAACCTCTCAATCTCATAATTAAATTACCTGGTAGGTTGTATGTCTTTTCATTGCTTTAATTGCTTTATGAATTATCAAGTATGTTGAATATCTTGATATTAATTTGCCTTTATTGATATTTGATATTATCCAGTTTGATTAGAATCTCAAATAGGGTAAAGGTTCACTCTTTTATTTTCTAAAATAAAATTAAAAATTTGTGACGAAATAATTGGGATTACAATTTATTGATTTTATTTAACTATAAAATGGTCCCCTATAATTTAGATAAATTGAGGTAAATGAAATTTACCCAATACTTTTATCAAATTACTGTCATTAATTATTATTATTATTTTAAAAAAAGATAAAATCTTTAAAATCGATCAAGATTTCGTTAATTAGAAAATTTTTAATTTATGATCTTAAAAATTATTAATTAGTTTGCAATTCAAATTATTGTGATAATCATATGTTGTAATTTTAATTTATACCTTAATTTATAAAATTTATTTTCAAATCTTAAGTCCCTAGAAGGTTCTCCTACTATATACTGTACTAGTGATGGCAATGGGCGGGCCGGACCGGTACCCTTGGCACAGGCCCAAGCCCGATCTCATGACACAGGCCCAAGCCCGTTATGGGTATGATAGGCAAAGCCCAACGGGTTTTTTATAACCATAGGCCCGGCCCAAGCCCGCATTTTTTAATAATGTTTATTTTTAAATATTAATAAATTTCAAATTTTTTTAATATTTTTAATTTTAGAAATAGTTTTTAAATATTAATTGAAGCTATTTTCGCAAATAAGTGAGCAATTAAAACTCCATAATATTTTATTATACTAACTTTTCAGATGTGCATAATATGATATGGTAAAATCCACTTTTATAAGTTGAACCAAACCCATTTAACTCTTTTAAAGATAATTTTAACATGTTAAACCTTCAATATGGGATGAAAATTGAGGTTACGGTTTGGGAAAAATGGATATATATATATATATGATTATATTGTAATTAAATATATAGTATTAGGGTAAATTAGTAAAATTAATACTAAAATTTTTGGGGACAGGCCGGACCTAAAGATATACTCATGCCCAGCCCATACCTGAGTTCAGGCCTTAAAATCAAGCCCAAGCCCGCCAACCTCGGGTAAAGCCCGCCCATTTAGGGAGGGTGGAGGATATCCGAAAATATCGGGCTCCATTGTCATCTCTATACTGTACCTATATTGCCTGATTAATTTGTGAAAATATCTTTGAAAATTGATTATTTGGATAATATGGATGAACAATTTGGATAGATTTATGGGCATAAATACTTGGGAAAGGACCATATGGATAGAGATGGTTCATGATCTTTTATAAACATTATTGTGACATTAATAAATTTATGGATAATATCATAAATTTATAATAACTAATGGTCAAATCTAGCAATATTCTTTAGTCAATGTTCAATTCTTTCTAATTCCATAGTTTATTATGTTAAAGAAGATAAATACAATATAATCAAGCATTCAAATAGAGATGTTCAGATCATTAGATTAGATGACATCAATAAATACGAAAAGAGAAAGTTTCATCAAATTTTTACTTTCTAGTGGTTCAATAACACCAAAAAAACTATTTATTGACACAATTTAACAAGGTTTGTATTTTTTAAAATGCCAATATTTGTAGAATAAACTGATTTTTGATATAAATGTTCAACTAATTGAGGAAGAGATTGAGCAATTACCTCTTGTTTAGTCAAAGTCTCCTAAGGAATATGCTAATAGCATTTTAAAATCACATGGAAAACAAAACCAAAAATCAACTCTAGCAGTTGCAGGGAAATTATACAGAAATGTGCAAAACATTTTCAGTCAAGCCAATGGAATCACTTCATTGGAGAATTTCTTACAAAAAACATTTGTTTCTTGGTTGGAAAATTTATATATCACAAAAATACGATGTCAATTTTATTAAAATTATTAATTTAACAATTAAAAAATTGAATCAAAATTTATGTAGAAAAAGAAAATGAGTCTCTTTAACCTTAATATATATATATATATATATATATATATATATATATATATATATATATTGTAAGTAATTGAGATATCCAGTTCACATTGGAGCTACCTAATCCTCAAAGTCACGAAACAACCTATAAATCCAATAGACAAAGATAATTGCATAAATATATAGGTATCTCTCTTGCTCTCAAACGCAAGACCCTTTGGATATAGCTAACCCGAATAACTAAAAGGGTTTATCATTCGATTACAAGGGAGAGTAACCTTACTTCATATATTCATTCCTTGTCAAAATACAATACTATAATGTTCACTAATGAAATGTGTCGCTAAATCTCTGAAAACTTAGAAAAACTCAATAATGTGTGCATCCTAAATTTGTGTATTTCTATCTTTTTCCAATTCTTTAGATATGCCCAAAGCACACACAGGACACAAAACTAATTATAAATAAAACTGCAGAAAACACAAAACCAGCCACAAATCCACTTTCGAATGAGAAGTCAAATTTGAAGCTTCCCCCTTTCCCTCTGCATGGTTTCAGAGGCTCTCCGCAAAGTCCTTTGTTGTTGGCATAGCTTTCTTCGGGGACTGGAAAATTAGGCACAGGACCTGACAACATATTGTTTGAAACATTAAACACCCTGATCCTTCCAAGCTGGCCAAGTTGCTGAGGGAATTTGACCCGTTAACTGATTATGGTCAAGTTCAAGCATATTCAGATAACTACAGTTGGCTAAAGTTGATGGGATTTCACCAGAGAATGAGTTGTTGGCGAGGTTTAGTGATATAAGGTTTGGAAGATTTTGGGAGATTTCAAGTGGGATTGTTCCATAAAGATGGTTCCCTGAAAGGTCGAGAAACTGCAAGCTTTTGCAATGTTCCAAACCCTGAGGAAACTTTCCCTTGAGCGCCATGTTAGAGAGACTAAGATTGAGTATTTTGAATTCTTGATCGTGCCAGCATTCAACCCCAACAAAATTACAGAAGGAACCTGCTGTGAGGTGTTCAAAAGTCCATGTTAAGTGATTGAATGGATCTTCCAAGGAATCTTTAATGGATTTTAGGCACTGGACATCGCTATATTCATCAGTACTACTGCTGAAGAGAGGCGTGATGCAAGAAAGATTCCAGACGAATGTGTAGAAAAAAAGAAGAATGAAAGCTCGTAAAATAAAAGCCATTTACATTGGAGCGAGGAAGCAAAGTGTATATGATATGAAGTATTTATATCAAATTAGAAAACGCGTGAAGTAAACAGGTCAATGAGTCAACTTTCTAAGTCAACCCTTGTAAATTACACTGCTAGTGCAGAGAAAGTCTTCAATGATACATTGAGAATGAGTAGAACAATATAAACGATTCTTAATATTAGATGTAAAAACTTTTGTACCAATTCTTTTATACAATTTATGTGTCATACAAAGAATAAATTAATGAATGCTTGCAAAAAGTTAATTTATTTAAATAATATTCAGTAAATACAGATTAATGACGTGTTAGTAGAAGAGTATTACCGCATTATTTTGTATGTATTAGTTTATATATTTAGTTTGTGCATATAGCACCATCACAAAAGTATTTTAATAATCTTGATCTTGTTATTTGTTAACATCTCTCAATGAATATTAAAATATAAAAATATGGACACCCGTGGTTTGAGAATTCTCGTAAGAAAACATAGGTCATTATTGATTAATATAATGATGTAGATTAATCAACCAAATTTTCCAAGTATAAGTCAATCCCGTAAAGTATAAGCTAGTAGTCCATATCATTTGTTTATAATGAATTACATATTTTAGATTTAGACTAATCATTAAAATAACAAGTAATATAGGCTCCATTTGGTTGGTTTTTGGGAATACTATTATTAGTATTCTCAAAAAAGTTAAACAGTAAAATGTCCAAAAACTCACAATATTATCCAATATTATTCAACTTTTTTTAAACCCCCTAAATTTGTTAATTTAATTAAATACCCCTAAATATTTTTTTTTGAAATTACAAAAACACCCCTAAACCCACATTATATCAGATTCCGGCCACCACTGCCGGAAGTTAGCCGGCCGGAATCTGATATAATGGCACACTACCGGCTAAATCTGGTTGATAGTGCGCCGATCTAGCCTTTTCTTCCGTATTCACTTCGGATCGCCGTAAAAATGTCGATCTAAGGACAATGGCCGATCTTTGGCGTAACTGACGCAATGATGGCGTATCTTTGGTCGCGTACGAGCAAATGGGGCATAGACTGCCATCAATGGCCGTATCTAGTCAGAGATCTAGTCTTGCCTCAGGCCGTATCCACCTTCGTACGGTCCAATAAAGGCTATCGGAGACATGACCTAAGATCCACTTGGCCATACGCGATATAGGTGGACTCACCACCCTCTAGGCGGTTGGTCCACCGTGATTATTCAATGGGTAGGGTTCCCCAGGGGGTGTTTTTGTTAACTTTCAAAGTTTTATTATAGGGGTGTTTAGTAAATAAACAAACATAGGGGGTATTTTTATTAATTTTCAAATCTTACATCGTAATACCTGCCCAATTCAACTTTTTCCAAAAAAAATTTCTAAAAAATGCAAAAAGGTGAACCAAACAGAACCATAGTATCATTCAATATAATTAAATAATAGACCATGAAGGCAAAAGAGAGTACTTAAAATGAAATAGAATAGTGTTAATAATATAATCCCTTATTGCCAATATTTAATGTATACACCATGGAGGCGCAAAAGCGTTTTAAGTTTTGATATAATTCATTATTTAACATCCTAAGGTGATAAAAATGATATTTCTTTTGATATAATTAACCATCTAAGTATATAGAAAAGGTGCAAAAAAATCCTAGGCTTCGTTTGGTTCAAAATTGTAGGTTTTTGGGAAAAGTTTTTGGAAAAAAGATAAAAAAAAAAAAAGTTGAATTGGGCGGGTATTACGATGTAGGATTTATAAATTAATAAAATACCCTTTATATTTATTTCTTTACAAAAACACCCTTATAATAAAATATTAAAAGTTAACAAAAACACCCCTAACCCACCCTCAAATACGAACAGCCGACCACCACCGCTGGAGGGTGGCTGGAGTCATCGTATCGACGCATGACCGGCTGAATCTTCTTGGCCGTCGATATGGCCTTTTCCACTGCACTCCCATGGTGGATCTCGGTCGCAAAGGCGTCAGATACGGCGATCGGCCGCCAACGACTGATCGGCCGCCAACACGCAGACCGGCCGTATTTGCTGGTCAACGAAGGCCAACAAACGGTCGTCGTTGATGGTCAACGACGGCCGTTTGTTGGCCGTCGTTACCGACTGTTACGGCCAAAGATTTTGGCCTTAGATTTGGCCGAAAAAGGCTAGATCGACTCACTACCGACCAGATTCAATCGGTAGTGCGCCATCCTAACAGATTCCGGCCATTTTCCGGTAGTGGTGGCCGGAATCTAGTAAATGTGGATTACTGGGGTGTTTTTGTAATTTTTAAAAATATATTTAGGGGTATTTAATTAAATTATCAAATTTAAGGGGTTTAAAAAAAGTTGAATAGTATTGGGAGTAGTATTCCCAAAAATCAGAGTTTTTGAGTATTTTACTATTTAACTTTTTTGGGAATACTAAAAGTAGCATTCCCAAAACTGAAACAAACGAAGCCCTATTCTCCTGTGGTTGGGTGTCAAACCTTTTAGTCATTGAGATTAACTATACTTTGGGGGGTCTTGTGTTTGGGCCGCATGAGAGATATCTATCACATTTGTACAACTACCTTAGTTCATTGGGCTTGTAGGGTGTTCCGTGGCCTTGGCCAAATTCATTCTACCCACTTTAATTGCAAGCACCATTTACGCCCTCTAACTAATCCTTACCTTACCTTCATTCATTTTATCTCTTCTAACTAACCCTTACACTATAAATAGTGCTTAATTACATCTTCAAAATTGGGATATAAATTCAACCAAAGTAAAAGAGGTAACATTTGTAGGGCGATAAGGAAGAAAAGCAAAGAGGGGGTTTTCATGCATTCCTTAAAGCATGGCACTGTTGAACTGTTTGTTTTATACTCGGTATGGACTGCCTATTGTCCATACCGCGTGTAAAATAGACAGTTTAGGGATCTTATGCAGCGAAAGAAAGCGTATATATATAAAAGTAATAGGAGGATTGCTTTTCATAAAGTGATTAAAACGACATATTTTGATATTATATATATATTGCTTTAAAACTGGGATCTAAATACAACTAAGAGATAAAAGCTTGGTGGAGTAGAGCCCCGAAACCAAAAAGCTCTTTTCCATAGATTCAGATAAATGGATGAGCTATAAGCCTATATGTGGTAACCACGCTATAGTTTTATGATTATGCTATTCTTCATGTTCCATCAAATATCAATGGCGTTTTATCAGCTCTCGGAGGCATGAAGGAACCATTATATATTGATCGGTTGACTTTACTAGGTGCATTTTTTTTATTAAAAGGTCTGGATTATGAAGAAAGTCCTGAAATCATAGCTTGACTTTCTATTGTTGCCGCCAATATGAGCACCATATACGTATATTAATAGGAAATACTGACAAAAGAATGCTAAAAAAAACTTATGAATGAGAAGAATTTTATTTCAAGCAAGTTCTTATATTTTAAATAAATCAACGTAGAATACATTTTATGAACAATGCCGATGTAACATGAAAACATTTTTATGAACTATATATATATATATATAAGAAAATTTCTTTTGAGATCAGCAATCTATAAATTTTCTCTCAACTTTCTTTTGCACCAAACAACATATTTTTACTCTCTAGAAAACCTTTCGAGGATCCCATATCATATCATGAAGATGAGTGCTAAAGAGGACGAATTACCAAGGCTTTCGAATCTCTATTCCACCTTGCTTCTTCAGTTAGAGAGATGTAGACTAATGTCAATGTGTAAATTGACAGGAAGAGGTTATTAAAAATAATGTTTTGTGTATAACTGAATCATATAAACAGACAAAAATTACATAAAATTTATGTAAAATGACTATTTTATTATTTATTTTTTGGTTGATTATATGACTTATTTATAAATATAAAATTGCTCGGATATTAAATAATCGTCCGTGATCCGACCCGACAAGCCTGTTCATTTGCATCAACTTGGCCAAAAATTTTCCACTACCTTTAGCAGCTCCAGCTTGGCCCAAAAATTCTCCATTCATGTGAGGCCCATCCCCCAGGTGTTGATCTAGTCCACAACCCAACTCCTGAATCCGGGTCGTTCCTGCCACTAATCCAACTCGATCCCCCTCGACCCGAGTCCATCAATCCAGTCCCTTTTCTCATTTCCAAATTTTGCGCCCAAACCAATTCCTCCGCCGGCCCTCCCTATTCTAGTCCTGCCGCCGGCTTAGCCATTACAACCCCTGTGGCTCGATTGCTTTGCGCCATTGGACTCCTTGAGCGATCCCCTCCATCCTCATCTTCGCTCACGGAGTTTGAGTGACTGTCCTTACGCCGCCATTGCTGTCTCGTTGAGATGCCGCTGCACGCGCCTCCCTTCTCCAAATTAGTCGACTCAGCAACAATGCGTGGCTGTCTCCTAATTACCTCAAGAGTCTTAGCACTGGTATTCTTCCCATTCCCGTCCAGCCTCTCGACTGGATTTCCCTCCAAAGGAGTTTCTTCTAGTCCCGTCTCAGCCACACTCATCGGGGCTTCTCCCCCATCTTCACTTCCTAACAACCCAGCCTATCGGAGGACGCCGGTAGATGGATTTACGATGTCTTCTAATTCCAGCATACGCCGGAGGAAATCCCTTCTGCTACCATTTTTCTTCTTCGATTTCATAGAGTGGCGATTCCCAGTGAGCCTACGCCGTCACCAAAACAAACCCTTACACAAACACACTTAAAGCCGCCTGAGGCGGCGACGGCTAAGGCTGAAATTGAGACTTATTTTTTGAAATTTCCATCATTTTGAGTTTTGACGAACACTTAGTCTAAATTGACTGGAAGAGGATATTTAAAAATCGTCAGTGATGATCTCATATCAATCAAACCCACTCTTTACAGGCAAATCATTCACTTGATTATATTATTTTAAATAGAATTCAAATCGAAAACGATGAAAGAAAACAACTATCAGGCAACCATATATAAATACAACTCATGCAGCAAAAGAAATTATGCTTAAAGAAAGCATAAAATCAACCAAAAAATGGCGAGTGGTGGTGAAGTTATAAGCAATAAGCAAGTCATATTCAAGCAGTTCGTTGAAGGGTTTCCAAAAGAATCAGACATGGCAGTGAAAACTAGTTCTATATCATTGAAAGTAGAAGAAGGTTCAAATGCAGTTGTTGTTAAGAATCTTTACTTGTCTTGTGATCCTCGCATGAGATTCCGCATGAAGCATAGTAAAGATCCTGGTTTCGTTTCTTTCCAACCCAGTTCTGTAAGCATTTTATTAAAACAAATACTCCATATATATATATATATATATATATATATATATATATATATATATATTCTGCAAGCTTTCTGATGCATTTTAAGTTGAATGCATGCAGCCACTGGAAGGGTTTGGTGTAGCTAAAGTTGTGGATTCAGGGCATCCAGAGTTTAAGAAAGGGGACTTGGTTTGGGGAACTGTTGGATGGGAAGAATATAGCGTCATTAAGAATCCTGAAAGCATCTTCAAAATCCATCACACTGATGTTCCCTTATCCTATTATACTGGAATTCTTGGTGAGCTCTTCTGTTTCCTCTCTAGATGATTTCAAGGTTTTATAAGTACCTTCATGTATTCAATAAATAATTTGATTCTTGTTTAGATATTAATATTCCCAAATTTGTAGAATATTTTTTTGTGTCCAGGAGATTTAGATTTTTTTTTTTTTGGATAAACCTAGTAATTGCCTCCCCTGTGACTCGAACACAAGACTCTTAGGTATAGTTAATCCTAGTGACTAAAAGGTTTGTCATCCGATCGCAAAGGGAGAGGAGATCTAGATAATAAACTAACTTGATTTGATTTTTAAAACTAGGATTCAACATGAGAGATTCCCTTTTTTTTTTTTTTTTTTGGTGATGTTTAGTGATATATAAACTCTTGTATTCTTATGTGTTTTTATTTGTTTATAGGTATGCCTGGCCTTACTGCTTGGGCTGGCTTCTATGAAGTTTGTGCTCCAAAGAAAGGAGAATATGTGTACATCTCAGCGGCATCAGGTGCAGTTGGTCAGCTTGTTGGGCAATTTGCAAAATTAATGGGTTGCTATGTTGTTGGAAGTGCTGGAAGTAAAGAAAAGGTGAGTCAAATTATCACAAACGCAATACTTTCTTTTTCGATATATGTTTCCTGGAGTGTGTTTTTGCCCTTTTGACAAGTCAATAATAAAACTTCAAGTTTCTGGTCATGCTTGTCTTTCTCATTGAAAATCTGTCAAGAGTTTTCGAAATGATGAGGTTAATTATGTTTTAGGTAGAGAGTTGGTAAGTTTGATTCTCAAATATTTCTTCTGCAACATGTCATCAGGTTGAAATTTTGAAGAACAAGTTGGGATTTGATGATGCTTTCAACTACAAGGAGGAGCATGACTTGGATGCGGCTTTGAAAAGGTAAGTTTCATTGCATATATAAAGTTTCAGGACCAGGGGAAATGGAAGCAGGGGCATGCCCCCCATCAAACTCAAAATCATTTATTTTCTTTTCCAGGTGCTTTCCTGAAGGAATTGACATTTACTTCGACAACGTAGGAGGAAAAATGCTGGATGCAGTGCTTCTAAACATGAGACTTCAAGGTCGAATCGCAGTGTGTGGAATGATCTCACAGTACAATCTTGGCCAGTCTGAAGGTGTATGCAATTTGATGAACATTGTTTATCAGCGGATTCATATGGTAGGATTTATCGTCTTCGATTACTTTCCTCAATATTCGAAGTTTCTAGAGGTTGTGTTGTCTTTGATCCGAGAAGGGAAGATTGTTTATCTTGAAGACATTGCTGAAGGTCTTGAAAATGCTCCTGCTGCTCTTGTAGGCCTATTTAGTGGACGCAATATTGGAAAGCAAGTAGTTGTAGTTGCTCGGGAGTAATTCAGGCCTTTTTGTGCATTTTGTTTCCACTCTTTGTATTAAATATCCTGTTTCTAATTAATAAGAGGCGTATGTGTTTGTTGACCCAATTATTGCAACTAAAACATGTTCATTATATCCTACAGCTTCTGTTAAGCGGCGTTAAATCCCTTTATTGGAACTTACGAAGCTCACAACTTCAACAGTTTTAGATTAAAGCTACAGGGTTTCTGGGTTTCTTTCAACTGAAGCTCAGCAAGTCTGAAAATGTGATCAACAGTTAAAAGGCAGTCACTTTGTGTTTCTTTTTAAATCAATGGTGTTTCTTTGCAGTCTGTAAGAGTCACACTTAGTATAAAAGGAGTTCAAGAATTCTTTGTGAACTAAGCTGAAGTAAATAAAGTTCAGCTCTGGAAAATTCAATCTTCTCTCAAGGTTTTCTGTTTGTTTCTCTGGAAAGTATTATAGCATTCTGGTTTTTCTTCTCATTCGATCCCAGGATTCTCACACTTACGCATATATCACTAATATCTACAGTAGCAATTTTATTTCGCATCATAGCCTCAGAAGTATCAACAAGGCCATATCTCTCTCCGATAGCACCAGGTGTTTTGTACACTTGAAGCATTGTTGGCCTTTGATCTGGAAAGGGCTGAATACACTGACATGCAACTTCTGAAAAATCTCGCTGTCGAATGATGGACCAATTAGAGGTTTACCAATGGCATCTTCTTGGGGCAAAGAAGAGCATTTTGAAAGATAATTTTCAATTTCTTCATCTTCCTTACCTGTGATCGGCTCAAGAAGTACTACTCCAAAGCTATAAATTAACATCCTCCGTTACATAATTCGTTTGCAAAATACGATCTGAAATTTGATTCAAGTGCATTGCCCGTCTAAAATTTGATAACTTAGGCTCAAGATACTGATCAAGTAATATGCATTTGGAGCTTATGTCCAGATGGGCTATCCCAATTTTGTTGTGGAGCCAAATTAAACCTTTTGCTACTCCAATTGCAATCTTCACCCTCAAAGGCCAATCTACGTTGCTTGATTCGCCTCCATCTGGATGTAGCCAGTCATAAAGGTTGCCATTTGATAAATACTCGTATACAAGTAACCTTTCCTGTGAGTCTATGCAGAAGCCAAGCAGTTGCACTATGTTATAATGTCTCAGTTTTATCAAAATCTTCGCTTAAAAAAAAAAAAAAACTGCTCTGAAATATTTGGAGAGTTATGGAACTTCTTGACTGCAAGAAACAGACTGTTTGGAGAGTTTTAGCTTGTACATTCTTATGCCTAAAAAATAAGGGTTGACGTCATTGCAACCAATTAGAATTTAGTGAGCTTCATAACCGTCTAGGTGGTGCCAAACGTTCAAAAACAACTGCCAAACAACTATCAAAGACTCAAACCGACCCAAGAGTTTGTGCTTAAATGCGTCTGGATCACATACTTGTCCAAGCTTTATTAAATTTAAGAATATCTTTGACAGATTCTAGCCAATAAGGAAGCAAGAAGAATTTCCACACCACCAGGCCACTTGCAAAAACACTCTACTTGTAAGCATTGATCACAGGTTGCTATACTTGTAAACCTGAGAAACGATCAATGAGATCAGAAAAGAAATACAATCAGTGGACGTAGGATTCGTTTTTAAACATCTGAATTCTAAACCACTTTAAAACTCTCTTTGTCAACTTTATTTTATATATTTGCATGCATTAATCCTCACCACCACTATAATTCTCTCTTCACAATCAACTCACTTGTGATCCCTTAATGTATTATTTGTGTAAAGTCGTTAGTGTTAAAATCAAACATCAACATATATG
>CM047747.1:12319087-12378406 GCA_026225825.1 Pistacia integerrima
AAAGAGAATGATCATTTATTTTATCTTTTGTATAGGATGAGAAAGTGTTAAAACAGAGTGAGAAACAGGGTGTTGTCTCTTTTAACATTAAGATTATCAGTTAATAGAATATTTATTAGAGTAAACGACATATTGCCACCCAAGGTTTGACAAAATCTCAAGTGAGTACCACAGGTTTCATTTATTCCAGATTCCCACCCTTAAAGTGACAGAAAAACGTTTGATATAACGGTAAAGGGGTAAATTGGTCATTTTACATGGGCGGCGCACGTTAGCGTGACCACCACCGTCGATGCTCCTCCATCAGACGTTAGCACCACCGCCGGTAAACTTTTTCGCTCTTTTTCCGATGATTTTTCCACCCAAAATCACCCTTGTCACCACCATTCGACTCCTCCAATCCTCCCCTACAAAACCCCTAACGTTTCCAGCCACGGCAGCTCACCGTTTGCCGTCCACCGCTTCATCGAAAAACGGCCGAAGAACACGAACTCTCGGCCGACGAATGACGACGAGACGGCTACTGGGGACATGGGGATTTTATAGATCTGGATACGGTGGTTTCATTGGTGGTGTCCAATTGGATTTTCACCGTCGGAATCGACCGGAATCCGGTGAAGAACATCAAAACCCTAAGTCTAACGGTGCCGACGATTGGAGGGGCAAATGAGTCGGGAATTAGAGCGGTTTTGGACGATGGAATACGAGGAAGGTGATGGAGTGACCAGGGGACGTTCGCGTCATCGAAACAGCAGACGGTCAAGCTCGGCGAGGGTGTGTAATGACCGGGGGTGTTTTTGATATAATTTGAAAATAAAATGGTAAGTTTTATAATTCTAATAAATTAGGGGTTAAAACATAATTTATTAATTTAGGGTTAGGGGGCATTATGTAATTGCACGTCCTTAACCCTAAAAGTTCATAACACTGTTACTTTAAGGGTGGAAATCTGGAATAAATGGAACCTGTGGTACTCACCTGGGATTTCGTCAAACCTTGGGTGGGAATATGTCGTTTACTCTATTTATTATTTATAATCTTATTATACTTTTAAATGTAATCTTATTTTACTTGAATACCAAAAGACAAGACACTGAAAACACACATCGGAACCCGTTTGTGTACTCTTAAAGCAAGAAAATGAAACAGAACGCTCGCCAGCAACCCATCTTACAAACAAACTAGTTTATGAATTAATACAACGGTTAAATGTCTACCTAGAAAAAGGATTATATAAGTCCCTTTAATTTGGAGCAATGCTATGCTAGTAGAACATTATTGTTTAATTTGTTATAGAGTTTGTTGTGGCATCAAACAGTTATTTTTGGTTGATATAGACATGAAAATAATAATAGTAATAACAAAAAAAAAAAGAATTAATTAATCTTTATTTAAAAAGTGAGAAGAGCTAGATTTTTATTTAATAAGAGTTTTTTGAGGTCCATGGCTAGTATCATTTCCTCCACCTGTCTTGGGTTTCTTCTCTCTGCTTATGTTCTTTCATTATGCCTTCTCTGCTCTATGAAGAATGGCTATTCTTTTGAAGAAACAGAATCCGCAAGAGCCAACATGAACTTCGTAATCATTCGCATATTATTCAACTCAGCTGTCTTTTACCATCGTCTGTTTGCAATCCTTTCACCGAAGGTTAACTTTCACATTTTATTTCTTTAATTTTCTGAATGTCTTTGGGTGCTATCTAGGGGCAGTTTATTAAAATGCCATCTCAAGTTTAAATTTAATTAAAAGGCTATGAAGTTTTAAAGTGTTAACTAAATAGTCTTATTATTGATTAAGGGTAATTAAACTTGATTAGTGCTTAATTAGGATTAATGAAGTATTATGTAATCTTTAAAAATTATACTATATTCCCAAAAACCCGAAATTCTTGCAAACAAACCCAAACACCTTCTTCTTCCTCCGCCATTAACGCATCTCTACCTTGGTTCCTGTTTCTTCTTAGCTTCGTCTACATCTTCTTCTTCCTCATTCCTTCATATCTTCTTGTTCCTCCGCCATTAACACTTTCTTGTTCCTCCACCATTAACATCTTCCCCGTCAAAGATCCCCTTCCTCCTCCTCCTAAAATTTCGTCTAAGTATGTGTATCTCCTCTTTACATTTTATATTTAGATTTACAAAGATTTAATAATGGATGAGGTTTGGGTTATGATTTTGATTTAGTTGTTTAGGTTGTTGGGTTGTGTTTGATGTAATACAAGTTGAAAGGAGTGAAATTTGTTGAATATTTTCTTGCATTGTGAGTAGCTAGGGGTGATAGCACCGATTGTAGGTGGAGATGGCTGAAAATGTGTTTTGGATCTGATGGATCGCTTAAGCGATCTGGTGTATGACAGAAGATCGCTTAAGCCATCTGGTATAAGTCTGGTATATGGTACCAGATCGTTTAAGTGATCTGGTATATGACAGAAGATCGCTTAAGCGATCTGGTATAAGTTTGGTATATGGCGCAGATCGCTTAAGCGATCAGGCTTATTTGTACTAGATCGCTTTAGATCGCTTAAGCGATATACTGGATCGCTTAAGCGATGCAGTAAGTGATATACTTCAGTGAGAAATTATATTTCATAATGTTTATTTAATATTTAGTCCTTTTTTATTAATTATTAATTATTTTTTTCATTTCAATAGAATGTGAAAAGAACACTTTGGTCTTTGTCAATCAGCACCGTACATAAAACTGAAAAATCTTTTATTATTCTATTATTTTTGTTAGTTCTTGGCAAGAAAGTAATATAAAAAAATGTAATATTGATATAAAATTGAACTCTGCAACCATTTGCTCTGCACTCTGTAGACCAAGGCTAAATAGACGGGATTGCTTAAGCGATTAAGGGTAATTTACTTCAATATTTATTTTCCATGTTTATGGACATATGTTTAATATAGACGTAAAAGAACTAATTTAATTAAAATATAATAACGGTCATGGTCCACTGAATGAATCGTACACTTGATATGTTTAATATAGACGTAAACATTCTACACCATATATGTTTATTATAGCTGTAAAAGAACTAATTTAATTAAAATATAATAGCAGTCATGGTCCACTGAACAAACCGTACACTTGATATGTTTAATATAGACGTAAACATTCTACACCATATATGTTTAATATAGTTGTAAAAGAACTAATTTAATTAAAATATAATAACGGTCATGGTCCACTGAACAAACCGTACACCTGATATGTTTAATATAAACGTAAACATTCTATATCATATATGTTTAATATAGCCGTAAAAGAACTAATTTAATTAAAATATAATAACGGTCATGGTCCACTGGACGAATCGTACACCTGATATGTTTAATATAGACATAAAAATTCTATACCATATATGTTTAATATAGCCGTAAAAGAACCAATTTAATTAAAATATAATAACGGTCATGGTCCACTGAATGAATCGTACACTTGATATGTTTAATATAGATGTAAACATTCTACACCATATATGTTTAATATAGCCATAAAAGAACCAATTTAATTAAAATATAATAACGGTCATGGTCCACTGAACGAATCGTACATCTGATATGTTTAATATAGACGTAAACATTCTACACCATATATGTTTAATATAGCAGTAAAAGAACTAATTTAATTAAAATATAATAATGGTCATGGTCCACTGAACTAATCGTATACTTGATATGTTTAATATAGACGTAAACATTCTACACCATAATATAGCCATAAAAGAACTAATTTAATTAAAATATAATAATGGTCATGGTCCACGGAACGAATCGTACACCTGATATGTTTAATATAGATGTAAATATTCTATACCATATATATTTAATATAGCCGTAAAAGAACTAATTTAATTAAAATATAATAATGGTCATGGTCCACTAAATGAATCGTACACCTTATATGTCTAAGATAGCGTTAATCGCTTAACCAATCTAGTGAAATACAATAAAAATAATCCAAATACACTGGATCGCTTAAGAGATTTCATTTCTCGCTTAAGCGATCCTGTGTATTTAGACTTAGTCGCTTAAGAGATCTGGTTGTATTTATGTTATCGTTTAAGCGATTCTATGCTTTTACACTTGGTCGCTTAAGCGATCACGAACCAGACAGAATCAATAAGTGCCCAGACGCACGATCGCTCAAGCGATCCTTTGCTTTTAACCTTGGTCGCTTAAGAGATTACAAATCGCTTAAGCAATCATGTCCGAGGCAGAATAAACTTCTGCCTAGATGCACAATCGCTTAAGCGATTAAGTGTATCGCTTAAGCGATTCTTCGCTTTTACTATTGGTCTCTTAAGCGATTATGAACAAGACAATAAATAAATGTCCAGACGCAGGATCGCTTAAGTATTTCTTAAGCGATTCTTAGCTTTTACTGTTGGTCACTTAAGCAATCTACGATCGCTTAAGCGATCATGAACAAGACAATAAATAAGTGCCAGACGCATGATCGCTTAAGTGATCCTTTGCTTTTAACATTGGTCGCTTTAAGCGATCATGTCCGAGGCAGAATCAACTCCTGTCTAGATGCACGATCGCTTATACTAGATCGCTTAAGCGATATTTTGTCATATACCAGATCGCTTAAGCAATCCTTTGCTTTTACTCTTGGTCGTTTAAGCGATTTTAGATCGCTTAAGTGATCATGTCCGACGCTTGGAATTTGCGTCGGCATCCTCCTCTTTAGTTTCAATTTCAACTCTTGCCCTCCCTTGTTCCGCCAATAGAATGTCTTCCGTCGACGTCGTCTCCTTTCCTGGTGGAGTAACTTCAGTCATTGGAAGTTACTTCACCACAACTTCTTCTTCTCTATTTTTAGTAGACCTAGTGGTGCCTACAATTTGGGGAGTACATGGGTTTTTTTATGTTTCTTTAAGGATCTCAGCCATTATAACTTAATCGGGAATGGCAAGGAAAAACAAAAATGCAAAGAGCAAAGAAATTGAGAAATTGTAGAAAATTGGAAGAAAAAATGAGAGAGAGAAAGGTGTTTGAATCTTGTTGTGAGAAAGAGATGCTGAGAGAAATGTGTTTTGCCTTTCAAATTTTAAATCAACTTCTCTTTATTATACTCTAACCCGCAAATGTTTAAATCTTTTCACCCTAATCCTTTTTGCTGCTTTAATTATACTTAAGTGTGCCATATCATATTTTTTAACCCAAAAAAAAAATCAAAAAGATTTTCATGGCCATTTTGTTAAATGGAAACTTGGGATGGCCGGGCAGCTAAATTTTCTTTGCTATCTAGATTAAGTAATTAAAATATTTTATATATATACAATCATTCTCTAATTAGGACCGTTGATACATAAATCTGCATCAACTAGAGTGATCCGATCGACTTTGACGAGATCAGAACTGGTGTGTGCGTGATTATAGATAACCAGTAGTGAATAAATAATAAATGCAGTAAAGTAAATGGCAAAGAGATTTTTAAAGTAGTTTGGCGAGATGAACTCTTGAGCCTACGTTCACTATTCTTATATTTGCTTTGAGAGCTTACAATAACGATCCTAGGAATGTTTGCTAACCCCTTTCTCATCGTTCAAGGGGGTTTATATACAAAGTTTGTACAAAAGAAATAGCGAAAATAAATAGATTACAATTAAGTTTGAAATGCAACTCCGATATTCTGCGATTGAGCGCTATAATTGCGCAAAGATTGTTGTCGATCCGAGATATTCTCGCGATTGAGCGCTATAATTCGCAAAGATTGTTGTCGATCATTTAGAGATATGCGAATTGGTTGAACGATTGTAAGAATTCGTTGTGACTAGCTTGTGCTAGGTCGAGCTATAATCGACGAGCTTATGTTGAGTTAGACAGTCGATAGAGTCGAGCTGGTTTTGGATCGAACTACTATATTATCCTACAACTCTTTGAGTTTGATGGAAAAATCACACACAACAAGAATGTTCTAAAATAATTTTGATTTGGACTATACATATTTATTGTTGGATTTATTACATTAGACTAAAATGATATTTTATAATTCGGATCCAATGGTGTATATGTATGGTCATGGTAAATTTATATCAGGACGTTTGAACTAGAGAATTATTATATATGTATATAAATCGTGTATCTTAATTCATGGTTATATGTTTAATTTAGTCAGCGAAAGGAAGGCATCTTTGAAAGTAGTTCACAAGTATGGCCCATGTTTTGAACATAACGGAGACAAAGCAAATTCCCCATCTCACTGGGAGATCCTCCTCCAAGACCAATCTCGTCTAAAATGGATTCAATATATACTCAGGCTACGCAGCAAGGCTCCTGGCCAAGAACGGTCGCTTCATGAATAGTGGCGATTACATTGTGAGAGTGGGGCTTGGCACCGCAGTGAAATATGTTTCACTAATTTTTGACGCAGGAACCAAACTTACTTGGACACAATGTGAACCTTGCAGCGAATATGGTTATCCACAAAAGAATCAAAATTTGATTCCCCTGTATCCATAACATATACCAATTTTTCTTGCTTATCAAGAGAGTGCCAATCACTCAAGTTGTCCAATGCAGGTAATTGGTTTGAATTTGGGAAAGAGAGTACAATGAGAGTTTTGAAAATATTAATATCTAAAAAGATTCACTTGTCTGCAATCAGATTGTAAATCCTCACCATGCATCTATGGCGTTCAGTACGGAGACGACTCATATTCCTTAGGGTTCCTTGGCCAGCAAACGCTTTCCTTAACCTCTTCTTATGTTTTCCCCGACTTCTACTTTTATTGTGGCCAATCTAACAATGGCTTGTTCGGTTCAGTGGCTGGTTTGCTGGGTCTTGACCGAAACCCTATCTCATTCCGCTCTCAAATTGCCTCCAAATACAATAGCTTCTTCTCTTATTGCATTCCTTCGTCAGCCAGCACAATAGGTCATCTCACATTTTTTTTTTTGGCAATGCTGGTGGCCTGTCAAAATCAGCAAAATTTACTCCAATCCCACCCGCCTTTAAGAAAACATCTTTTTACAGCCTTGACATTACAGGAATTAGTTCTGCCGGCAAAAACCTAATTATGTCTCGATCAGTTTTTACAAAAGAAGGTGCCATTATTGACTCAGGAACTGTGATCACATCCCTACCCTAGTTTGCATTCATGTCTTCGCGGACCGCATTTCGTGAAGTTATGGCCGGATATCCCACTGCAGATCGTCTATTGCTTCTTGACATTTGCTATAATTTTAGTGATTATACTAGTATTCCCGTGCCTGATATAAACTTCTTCTTTGGTGATGTAGAGGTGAGGCTTGATGTGACAGGGGTTATATACGCCACTAGGGCATCGCAGGTGTGTCTGCCATTAGCTTCCACTGATGATGAGAGTGAAGTAGCAATTTTTGGGAATGTACAGCAAAAGACATTGGAGGTGGTGCACGATGGCATTGGAGAGAGGGTTGGCTTTGCTCCAAGGGGTTGCAACTAGGCCTCCCAACTAAGATTATCATCTGCATCAACTTGGTAATTGTTGTAGATTTTCGCAAGTGAACGAAATCGTACAAGTAATAAAGTGTATAAATATGGATATCGAACTCAAGGGAATTGCTATTATCAGTTACCAATTAAACTATCCTATTACTTGATCAATTCAAATTGTATCAAGGAAAATCTAAATTAAATAAAATTAACAATTGAAATTAAAAAGAGAACTGAAAAGAGAACAATTAAAAATAAACCTTTGGGTTAAAAAAAGATGACTAGACCTAGGGCATAAACTTCACACCAACTCTTATTCATATGCATCGATCACTTATGCTAATTTTATTAAGCTTTTCCTACAAGTCAAACTCCCTAAATTTCCAATAAATTTCCCTCGAACAATTGTCGAATTAACTCCTAATTACTAACCCAAATTATCTCTAATCAGATTTAAGCAATTGAAGATTATTGCGCTCTATGGAGCTTATCAGAACCTCACAAGTCGCGATAACTTATCTTTAGCGTTCGCTCAACCTATGGTTTTATTATCGTAGACCAACTAAATATCATCTTTCGATCTCAACTTAGTCCATTAGTTTATTCAATTCAAGGGCCCTTAAGAATAAAAAGCATTAAGTATAATAGTAAAACTTAGGAAGAATTCTTAATAAAAATTAACAAGCATAAATCAACACATAATCAAGAGATTGAGCTACATCTTAGCCCTAGAGAATAAATTTAGTTCATAATAAACATGAAAAAAACAATCATCTTTATTAAAACAATCATCATGAGTTAATAAGAAAGGAACAAGAAAAACTACTCTATATTGTGAATCAAAGCTCCAGAACTTCTGTCACTTTCCTTCTCTACAGGTTTTTCTCCTCTTATTCTCCCCAAAGAATCCCCAAAATAATGCTAAAAGACCTCTATTTATATCCCACAAGGGTTAGGGTTTTATTTTCCTTAATTCTATTTGGTTTAGGACTCTTAACCCTATTTTCCTAAACAAAAATGGATGACAATTTTTTAATTGTCATGACTGTGCCCTGGCACTGTGCTGCGGCATGGTGGCTACTGGACAAAGTGTGCCATGGCACTGTGCTACAGCACAGTAATACTCTTCTTCTTCCCGCATCATTCCACTATTCTTCAGAGATGGTGATTTTTGAGCTCGATAGCAATGATATTTGGAGAAGTGGTAAACATATGAAATGTAGGCTTTTGAATTAGATTCTCAATAGTCAAAGAATCATCTTAATCTGAGTTCAACAGCTTGAGATATTCAACGAAGACTTAGATTGGGTACAGAAAATACTTGATAATCTAAGAGCCCGCTAGAACAATGCGGCAGAAAAGATAATAAGCTCTCCCTTTACAGATGAAGTTTGCCAGGCCTCGCTCCCCTAGAGATTCAGGGCACCGGAAAGCAGGTTCGATGAGAGTAGAGATTCTAAAGACCACTTTGACACTTTCAATGTCCTGATGGAGCCGTACCAAATATGTGACTTAGCAAAGTACCACTATTTTACGATCACTTTGGTAGGGGATGCCAAGAGGTGGTACAAAAGACTCAAGGCAAATTCTATAAGTTCTTGACAACAATTCTCCTTGCTGTACCTGCAGTAATTCCAAGCGAGGAGACAATTCGCAATGCTACTCAGCTACTTGAGCAACATTCATCAGGAGAGAGACGAAACACTAACCTCGTATTTAACAGGGTTCTAGAATAAGCAAGCAAAGGTCGTGGATGCACTTGAAGAGTCGATTCGAACTTTATTGATTGTAGGTATCAAGCCGCAAACGAAGCTGTGGAAAGAGCTCCAAAGTGAAGACCATATGAGCTTGACAAGGTTTTATCAAATGGTTGTCAAACATCAACGAGTAGAAAGCTCGCTAGCCGCCCTGGCCAAAAGCTTGCCAAGAAGAGCCCCAAATAGGCGACATGATCGCTCACCACACAAGCGGAGGGGCCAAGACCGTAATGACAAGGATCGAAATAGGTCCCAAAAGAGACAAAGAACAGATAACTGCGGAGACAAGCAGCATTTCCTGCGATATGCAGAATACACCCCCCTCAGGCAAAACATAGCTCACATATATGAAGTCTCCCATGAGGTGAAGAGCCTGCCCGCTCTAGAAAGAATGAGGGGGGCGCCAGGTAGAAGTGATCGCCAGAAATATTACTGATACCACCGGGACATTGGGCACAATACTAACGAGTGCCAGACTTTAAAGGACGCTATCGAAGATCTGATAAGAAGGGGCCACCTCAAAGAATTTATTAAGAAGGCACTAGCTCACGAAGGTGTAGGCGAGCAGAATAACTAGATCCAACAAGCCCTAGCCAAAGCCAACAATGAAGTCCTGGTGGGCATGATTTACAGGGGTGCAGATATTGTAGGGAGCTCAAGGTGCTCTCGCGAGCAATATGCTTGAGAGGCCAGAACTGACTCGGTCACCTGAATAATGAGCTATGAGCAGAAGCCGTCGAAGCGGCCCAGACAACAGAGCGAGGTGGTAGGATTCACAATCGAAGAATGTGAAGAATCCTCTTGCCATAATCATGACGCGACTGTAATCGCAGCTAGGATCGACAATGTTATGGTACTGAGGGTGATGGTCGATGATAGAAATGCAATGAACATCATATTCTTGGGAGCATTCCCAGAAATGAGGTTCACGGAGAGAGGCTTGAGTGTCCATTACTGCTCTATGGATTCACTAGGGACAGCCTGGTACCCATGACTCTGGGTGTGTCCATCGCCGCTCTATGGATTCGCTAGCATAGATATCTTCTTGTTGAACCCTAAATATTTTTAAGTTCTCAAGCATATTTAGAGCTTTTTGGTGCGAAACTATGTTTATCTCTTTTATCAATGTGTATAACTTGGATTTGACATACTTCATTAATTAATTATTAATGTAGTGCATACTTTACCTCTATATCACTTGTATCTATATAATTTACACTAATGATAACTAAGTCAAAACATTAATTTTTGTAAGTACACCTCTATTAAGTTATAATTTTCTCATAGTAATAAAATTAGTTTGGTCCCATCATTATGACTATAGAGAGATTAATTCTACTTGTATATGCGTAGTGTAAATATATAACTGTAGCTGCACTAAGCTAGAAGCAAAATAATTTGAAGTTGACACTACTATTGGCATTGTAATCAAACCAATCGTTTTTAGTTTAATTAATTGTATAAGATTGAAAGTAATATTGAATTGGTAGTCGAGAAATATGTGTACTGGTCGGCTAAATGCAAATGGGGTTTGTTAGAAGTCATCTACATTAAGAATATAATTAAATACGCGTCCACTAATTTAAAAGGATGGTCCACCATTAAACAAGATGCCAATCCAACCAAGCAGTCATATTAGACCCACCATTTTCTTTATATGCATCTACACAATCCTCCTATGCTGCTAAGCTATTCAGTTTTTTAGTGGGCTATGACCACGATGTGTAAATGCAAAAGATCCAATTGATGTCAAAGCTACCAAGTTCATGTATATGAATTGCATGTGGAGGATAAACGAACTCCATCTATGGTGAATTTCAAGGATTTATGATTTGGTTATGTTTCTTTTTTCTTTCTTTTTTTTTGGTTAACCAGGAGTGTTCAAACCAACTTGTGCGTACCTCAACTAATCCTCTGGGGCTCTGAAGTTAACAGTCAGATAAATTCCCTCAATGATCAGTACTCCTATTAGTGCTTAGAGAGACTCAAACAGAAGAACCCATGTTGGATTCCTTTGCTCTTTTTACTTGATTATGTAAGACTACTTCGGTTTTCAGCTAGTCTTTTTCATCAGTTATCTATGTGAAACATGGTTATTAGTGTCCTACGATACACGATACGTATTTTACGATATGAGTCGCCAACGATACGTATCTTTAAAAATATCGAAACGACTTTATTAATTTAGGTTGAAGGCCCAAAATTTTTTTTTGGGTCGGATCCGAGTCACCCAACCCGGTTCACTAAAATCTGCACAAATTTACCTATTTTGCATGGAGAAAGTGAAGAGGAACATGTATTGCCCATTTGGCATGATAATAATAATACAAGTGGAGATATAGATATTGATATTGATCTTAGAAATGATATAAATAGTTGAGAGGAAATGATATAGATCATGGTTATTAGTATCCTACAATACGATTTGATATGGGTCGCCAACGATATGTATCAGAGAGTTTATCCTAAACTTTTCGATATATTAATATGTATTCTATGATATAATACATATCAGTTTGTATCCTTAAAAATATCGATACAAATTGATACGACTTTATTGATTTGGGCCGAAGGCCCAAAAAAAATTTTAGGTCGGATCTGGGACACCTAACCTGATTCACTGAAACCCACCCAAATTTACCCATTTTGCATAGAGAAAGTAAAGAGGAAGATGTGTTACTCATTTTACATGATAATAATAACACAAGTAGAGATATATATATTAACATTGATCTTGGAAATGATATGAATAGTTGAGAGGAAATGATATAGATTCTTAATTTTGCGATTAATTTTGATTATATAAAACCATAATTTAAAGTCAATATTATCATAAAATTCGTTAATTAATCTTGGGAATGATATTAATTTTTAGAATTTTTTTCTTTTATAAAAAAGCATATCCTATAATACATGATACACGATTCAAAAAATTAAGTTTTCAATATACAATACCATATACGAATTGACCACTATAGTGTGAAAAGTCTTCCCATTCATCAAAGGAAAATTTTGAGTAAACACCCACGCGCTTTAGTAATTATGAAAGCACTTTTGGTTGTAAAACCAAGACCCTAGCCCGCATTCCGTCCACTTTTGTTAACGAAAATCCGTTGAAAATGGAAAGGACGATTTTATTCTTGAACAAAATTACATCCTCATCCTTAACCCCCCAACCCCCAATACTTAGAAAACTGACACTTTGGCCTTTATTCAACCAAACACCGAATAGCCACCACTATTGTGTAGTTTTATAATCTTTGTGCAATTTGGAGCACACATGTATAAAGATGGATCCGACTACAATATGCGTCACGCAAATATATGTGTAGCCGGTGCTGCTTGTATATATGCGCGCAACATGAGAGACCTACTACAATTGTTAAATATTACTTTCATGGCTTATACAGCGTCCAATTCTTGAAAGGGTTTGGCTGTTTGGAACTTCTCGAGTTGGTCGTTACATGATGAAAATGAATCAAGTTTCTTTCCTATCTACATGCACGTGACTGATTTTTTAATATTATTGGCCATGATCAGATGCATCTAAGCAATTTTTGGGCAATTGACACTCGATGAAAATCAAGTAAATCGTTTGTATTTTTGTTTAATAGAGTCACATAATTTGATAGCTATTTTGGCACTATTTCATAACAAGCACAAAAGTATATATATATATACACACACATTAGAAAAGGCCACATAATTAATATAAGTCCTTCTCTTGCCTTTTATAGTTTCCTGTTGTATATCAAATTGTTACTTTTGGTTCCTATGAAGAAAAAAGAAAAATACCCTTTATAATTTAAAGGGAGAAGAGAGCACCAAAAAGTATAAGGAGTAATGGAATTATATATTAGTAAAAAGTTAGGCGATATTATTAAATGGAGAGTTAAAATAAGAAATGAAAGAAAGCATTCAAGCACTAAAGAAATATTAGGTCCAAGGCCATAGAGAAACTAGTGGTGGAATTTATAATTTTTATAATTTATATAATTTTCCAGCGCCAAAAGCTTATAAAGCTAGCTGTCTAACCAGCATTAGAGTGTGCCTTTTGTAGGTTGTGAAAGATTAGTGTATTGAGGTTCATGGCCACTACCGTTTCCTTTGTTTTTCTTAGGCTTCTTCTCTGTGCTTATCTTCTTTCATTATGCCTGCTTTGCTCCTTGAAGAATGGCTATGCTTTTGGAGAGAGAGAATATATAGAGACGCAAGAAGTCAAGAACGATGAAAATCATTATTATCATCATAATTCACATACTATTCAACTCAACTCTCTTTTACAGTCACCTGTTTGCGATCCTTCCACCAAAGGTTAGCTTTCACTTTGAATTCTCTTTGTCTGCAGTCTGCTGAATTAAGTTATCTTCATATATAAATGTTGTATTACATTTTTAAGTTCGTCAATCGTCATCAAAACTTAAAAAGTATATATTTATCAATCAAATATTCTATTATATGATCCGGAAGTCTGAAAGTAGCACTCATATATAGTCATTGGTAGTTTGACCCTTACCATTTTCCCGTACCACCAACTCATTCACTGAACCAGTTGAAATTAAGTAATATATTGTGTCGATTATATGTATATTTATTTCAATAATCTGTCTCCTAAATCAATGTTACATGTTTCAGCGAGTGAAAGGAAGTCATCTTTGAAAGTAGTCCACAGGCATGGACCATGTTTTAAACAAAATGGAGATGAAGCGAACTCTCCATCTCACGCAGAGATCCTCCTGCAAGACCAAGCCCGAGTTAACTCAATTCATTCTAAACTCTCCAAGAAGTCTCGCCAAGTTGACAGAAAGGACGCAGGCGGCTCCACACTCCCGGCCAAGGACGGTTCCTCGATGGGATCAGGCAATTACATTATTACCGTGGGCCTCGGCACTCCAAAGAGATCTCTGTCACTGATATTTGACACAGGTAGCGACGTCACTTGGACACAATGCAAACCTTGTGTCAGATATTGCTATCCACAGAATGACCCAATATATGACCCCTCTGCCTCCAAAACATATACCAATGTTTCTTGCAAATCAGATATGTGCGATGAGCTCGAGTCTGCCACAGGTCAATAATTACATCTTAAAAGATCAATTATATATTCACACTAAGTTATACACAAATTTTAATTCTGTTGCTGTATGCAGGTAATTCTCTGGGATGTGCATCTTCAACATGTCTTTATGGAATAAGATACGGAGACAATTCATTCTCCATTGGAATTTTTGGCACGGACACGCTTACTATAACCTCTGCAGACGTTTTCAAAAACTTCTACTTTGGGTGCGGCCAAAATAACCGTGGACTATTTGGTAAAACAGCTGGTTTGCTTGGTCTTGGCCGAAACGCAGTCTCTGTGGTGTCTCAAACTGCCACAAAATACAAACAATTCTTCTCCTACTGCTTGCCTTCGTCATCCAGCTCAACAGGCCACCTCACTTTTGGCAATTCTGGTGGCCCCTCGAAATCAGTAAAATTTACTCCACTCTCCGCTGTCACTAAGGACACATCCTTTTACGGCCTTGACATCGTTGGACTCAGCGTCGGTGGTAAAAAACTATCCATTTCCAAGTCAGTTTTTTCAAATGGTGCTATTATTGACTCAGGCACCGTCATAACTCGCCTTCCACCAGCCGCCTACTCCCCCTTGAGCACAGCATTCCGTAAATTGATGGCCGCATATCCAACAGCTCCTGCTCTGTCTATCCTCGACACGTGCTACGATTTTAGTAATTATACTTCCATCGAAGTGCCAAAGATTAGCTTCTTTTTCAATGGTGGGGTTGAGGTTAGCATTGACGTTACAGGAATTCTATACGCGAATAGTGTGTCGCAAGTGTGTCTGGCAATAGCAGCCAATAGTGATGCGAGCGACGTAGCAATCTTTGGAAACACCCAGCAGAAGACAATGGAGGTGGTGTATGACGGCGCTAGAGGAAGGGTTGGGTTTGCTCCAAAGGGTTGCAGCTAGTAATTCAGAGTTATTGATCAAAAAGAGAATGTTCTTCAAGTTCGCAGAGGTGTGTTGTTAAATGGTTTTATCAGTGAAATAATGAAAAATTAGTGCTCCCATAACAAAAGATTATGTGGTATAGCTTCATAAATAATGAACTTCAAAGTCATGTAAATTTTGGTCAGAGTTCTGCGTGCCCTGCAATGAAACTAAATTCTCTTCTTTGAGTTTTTTAAGCATTTGATTGTTTTATTATTTCTTCTTTGACCTTCCTAAAGTCCTAAACAATTAGTGTGATCAAGTAAAAATAATCAAACTTCAACCAACAATTGTTTTACGAAACAGAAAGAACCAGCAATGATTTAAGAAAAAGATGCTACAAAACCATGACAAATATGAAAAAATAAAAAATAAAACTAAAAAAAAAAAAGGAAAGAAAGAAAGAAAGATTAGTCTTGGGTACAACGTCTGTACAATGTCACCAATCAATGACAATTTTTATATTTAATGGATTAATATATTCACATTATGTAATGTATGTTGTCTTTTTTACTTATTTTAATCCTTAATATAATTACTTATATGTAATTCTATATATACATATGTAGTTGACATAATGACATTGAAAAGAAAAAGTTTTTGAAGATATACTTACAAAGAATTTTGGATGATGCGAGTGATATGATAAAGACTTTTGAGTGTATTATTCAAAAAATTTTAAATTTAAGATTATTTTTAGTTATTAATAATGATAGTTATTAAAATTTTTATCCAATCGATATTTTTATAAATTAACTTGACTTAAACACCTCTTATCAATTAAAAAAAAAAGGAGGGTTCATGAAGATTGTAGCATTAATTCACGACTAATAAAAAGGCAAAATGCTGTCGTCCACTTAAAATTTTGGATAAGTCCATAAGTCGTCCACTCGTAGCTCTACAGTTGACTTGCATCCTAGTGGACGACGACTTTGCAATCCACTGTTGGAACTTGTGAAACTTTTCGTTTTTGTTTGAGTTATATGGACCAATTAATTATTACTTAAATCCTTTCACATTACAGAAATAAGTGAAGTAAAGTGGCATTTGCATTGTAGTGGCGGCCAATATTTCCACGAAATTTCAACTGGGTTGTTGTTTACCTTTAGGCCGAACGACTTTCACCCATCCAAAATTTTGGCATAAAGATAGATTGATATCTAAAAAGTTTAAAAATGATAAATAAATATTTTTTATCATATTTTATTAGAGATTTTTTTCTGCTAAAAAATAGTATGATAATTTTATATACAGTCACAAAATTTTTAAATTTTAAATCTTTTTCTCCGTATTTATTCTCATCCCCAAGCCCATTTGCACAACCTTCTTGCATCATCGATCGATTTTTTGACCAGATTTTGTATTGTTTTGTGAAGTTTAATGATAAACAGTGACACTAGCCCTTGTTGGCAAGTTGAGAATGAAGATCAGTGGGTATTCCAGTCTTTTTACTATTTTTATCTTTTAACAAATAAAAATTCTTAATCGAACATGACGAAAAGTAGGTGTTTATCATTTCCAAACCTTTTCGATAGCACTTTATTTGTACAGCAAACTTTGGGTATATGTAAGTCGTTCTCCCTTACTTTTGACATGTTTTCACTCAAGGTTTGGCCTTAAGATAAGTTTTCATCCGAAAAGTTTCAAAATAACATTTTTCCACCAATTCATCCAATTTTTTCATTATTTTTAATGATATAAGGAAATAATGGTAATTTTAGAAAACAATTAAAGGACAATTTTATCATTTAAACCCTATCAAAGTTGAAAAACGAAAACCTTATGTCAAATTTTTTTTTTTTTTCTTCACTTTTCTACTTTCTTCTTTCTCCTTCTTCTCACACTATTTTTGTTCTCAGCATCTCTTGTCTCCTTTGTTTCTTTCCATTCAATTTCAATACCTTTCTTCTTCATCTCCAGTTGCCTCCCCTCCTTCATATATATCACTCATTCTCCATTGCATCTCTCTATCTCTCCCGCCTCTCCCTCTTCCCAAATTCTCCCCAAATACCTCTCCTTTCTTTCAATTTTTTTTCGTCAAAACTAGTAACTGCACCACCACCTTTTAGTTTTATCTTCACATCCACTCCTCTCTCCTTCTTCGCCGCTAATCTTAACCTCCTTCTGTTGATACGAGACAAAAAAAAGGCGAGATTGGAACTTGTTTCTGCAGTATCTCAATAACCATCGGTGTTGAGGCGGATCCACGAGGACACGACCATGATTCGGACTAAGGGAAAGGTGGGTGATGTGGTTGATTTTTGACTGTGTTGAAGCCGTCGTCGACGGCGTTTGACCGAAAAAGCGGGAAACGTTTACCACTTTTCCGGGCAAATGCCTTCAACAATAGCTCCCCTCTTTGCACTGTTGGATAGATCGATCTGAGATCTAGCCAAAAATCCCGGCAATGGCGTAGACGGTTTTGAGAACCACCAGTAGTAGTTGGCCAACAACCTGCCGACCAACTTCTGTTTTTTTAAATTTTTGTTTATTTATATAATTTTTGAAATATTTTAATATTTTAAAATAAATTGAATTTAATATTATACCCTCCAGTAGTTAAAAATAACGGAAAAATTGGATGGATGGGTGGAACCCAACAACACTACGGACACCGAATTTCTTACACCGAATTTTTGTACCGGCCGATGTGGAATGCCTTCTCCCATTTATTTATAATTTTTTTCTAGTGAACGGCCATCCATCAAATTTGGACGGCCGTTCACTCATATGGACGCCCGTCCATCAAATATGGACCGGCGTCCATATGCGAGGGACGACGCTGGATCAAACTGCATGGACTGGACCGCGTCCATATGCGAGGGACGACCGTCCATATAATCTGGACGCCCGTCCCTATTAAAATAATATAAAAAAATTTGTAAAAGTTTAGGGACGGCCGTCCATCCATTATGGACGGCTGTCCAACCATTTTGGACGCCCGTCTATAAATATGGACGGGCGTCCATATGAGAAGGACGGGCGTCCATATAATATGGACGCCCGTCCCTATTAAAATAAAAAAAATTTGTAAAAGCTTAGGGACGGCCGTCCATCCATTATGGACGGTCGTCCATTAATGTTGGACGGCCGTCCACTAATAATGGACGCCCGTCCTTCACCCAAATATGAAAAAAAAATTTCCATTATGGGACGGTCCGTCCATAAATTTTAGGGCAGCAGTCCATAAATTTTGGACGGCCGTCCTTTATTGTGGACGGGCGTCCCTAAGTAATGGACGCCCGTCCAAAAGTTATTCGGTGTTAAAAATTAATTTAATTAATTTTTAACCATGGACGGTCGTCCATTCATTATGGACGGCCGTCCATTAATTGTGGACGGGCGTCCATTAAGTATGGACGCCCGTCCATAGTGCTATTAAAAATTTTTTTAAAAATTTTTTTTCGCTTGTATATATTAGCTTCTCCAATACGCTTCTCCAATATTAGCTTGTCCGATACGCTTCTCCAATTAGAAGAGCTAAAGCGAAGGAAAACCCGCGCCAAAATTAAGTCGTCCTCCCCCGCTTCATCGTTGCCGTCTGTTCCTCGTCTCGTCGCATTCCTCAGCCATTTCTTCCCGCAAATACAAACGTTTTCTCCTCATTTTCCAGGTACCGTGTGAATAACGAAAGCTATGTTTATTTCAATCAAACTTCATTTAGCTTATGTTTTTACAATCGAAAGAGAGATACAGGAAAGGGAGATTACAAACATTTGTTCAAAGGGAGATTAGAGAGATTTGTGCAGATTAATAACGATTTTTATATAATTTATACATTTATTTAGTTTTTTACCGTGAACATTTTGATATAACTTATGCATTTATTTAGTTTTGTATTATATTTTGGATTGAATATATGTTACAATAGAAAAACACTGATACAGAAAATTTGTTGCTGATTGTTATGAATCAGATTAAAGAATATGGAAGAGTCCAGTTTGCCTCAGAATATGGAAGAGTCCAGTTTGCCTCAGAATATGGAAGAGTCCAATTTGCCTCATTTCAATGATATTGAGGTAAATTTATTGTATCGTATTGTTTATTTATTTTGATGTGTTGTATTAGTACATTCTAATTTTATGTATTATAAAACTATTAAATCAGGAAAATGAACGTGATGAATTAGAAGATATGGGATGTGCAGAGGAAGAAGTAGAGCCTCATATTGGAATGATATTTGATTCAGTTGATAGTTTGGTGAAGTATTACAAACGGTATGGTAACAAAATAGGATTTGAAGCAATGATACGTACGTCAAAGAAAGGCGAAGATGGAGAGATGAGATATGTGACAGTGGCATGTTCTTGTTCTGGAAAGGAGAGATGTAAGTCTAGAAATACCTTGAAAAAACAACCTGTTGCCAAAACAGATTGTAAGAGTCGGATTAGTGCAGCTTTGAATGGTGAATGCAAATGGGAAATTAAATCGCTTGTACTTGAACATAACCATGATCTTACAAGTCCGATAAAAGAAGATATTTCAAGGTTAACCGAACGATACAACCTTATGTGAAAAGGCGACTTGAAGTTAATGATGTGGGTCGGGGATTAGACCGTAAGAATTTTCACATGTTCAAGTTGAGGCGGGGAGGTGTAGAGAATTTGACGTTTCTAGAAAAAGATTGTAGGAACTACATTGAAAAAAGTGAGAAAGTTACGACTTGGAGTTGGAGATGCTTCCAAGATCTTGAGTATTTTAGTAAAATGCAAAAGGAGAATTCAAATTTCTGGTACATGATTGATGTAGATGAAGAGTCGATTATGAGAATGTGTTATGGGTTGATGCTAGATGTAGGGGTGCATATAAAGAATTCGGTGATGTTATCACCTTCGACACAACGTATCTGACGAACAAGTATGACATGCCATTTCTGCTTTTGTGGGGGTTGATCATCATGGACATTCAACGTTGTTAGGTTGTGGGTTAATTTCTCATGAGGACACTGAGACATTTGTATGGCTATTTCGTTCTTGGCTTGAATGCATGGATGTCGCTCCTAATGGAATAATCACTGATCAAGATAAGGCCATGCAAAATGCAATTGAGATTGTTTTCCCTGGTACAAGACATAGGTGGTGTTTGTGGCATATAATGAAGAAACTGCCTGAAAAGTTAAGGGGGTATAAGGAATATGAAACTATCAAGTTTAAGTTGCAAAATGTTGTGTATGATTCCTTTACGCGTGAAGAGTTCGAAGAGCGGTGGAACCAATTTGTTGATGTGCACAACCTTCACGATAATGCATGGTTATGTGGATTGTACAAAGAAAGAGTACGATGGGTGCCTCATTTCTTAAAGATACTTTCTGGGCAGGTATGTCTACTACCCAACGTAGTGAAAGTATGCATGCATTTTTTGATGGGTATGTCAATTCCAAAACCACTTTGAAACAATTTGTGGAACAATATGATAATGCATTGCGAGCTAAAGTGGAAAAAGAAAGGGAGGCTGATTTTAGATCTTTTAAATCTTGGATACCATGCATAACTAATTACCCCATTGAGAAACAATTTCAAAGTGCATACACAACTGCAAAGTTTAAAGAGCTTCAAGATGAGATTGCCGGGAAGATTTATTGTGAGTTATCTTTTCTGAAAAAATGTGATTCATGCGAGGAGTTTCAAGTTTGGGAAGATGTTTGGTTTGGAGATAATAGTCGCCGTGTTCCTCATGTAGTATACTTTGATGAAAGTTCGTGTGATATTCATTGTACTTGTCATTTGTTTGAGTTCAGGGGGATTTTATGCAGACATGCCATTATGGTGTTGATTCATAAAAGGGTTTCACACGTTCCGGAAAAGTACATTTTACGACGTTGGAGGAAGAATGTGCACAGATGTCATACGAAAATTAAGGTCAGTTATAATAGGTGGAGCACCAACATTGAAGGACAACGTTTTGATAAGTTGTCTAATTTAATGCTGACAGTAGCGGATCTGGCATCAAACAATGAGGAAGATTATAATATGATGACAGAGTTTATGATTGACATGAGGAAACAGTTGGAGCAAAAGGAAAGTGAGGGAGGGGTTGGTACAACAGTGAACATCTCTTCTAGAACCGGTTTGACTAGTCAAGATGGGGACAGTCCTCCTAAAGAGGGGAATACCGTAATCATTAGTCCACAGGTAGCTCGTAGCAAAGGTCGTCCTCCATGTAGAAGAAAGCAGTCAAAGATTGAAGAAATTGTACGTAGGGTTAAAAAGAAAAAATTACAAAAACAAAGAATTGGTATGACTTATACATTATTTCAGTAATTTTTTTTTAAACATTATTTACTTATTTGAAGTTTAGAATAATATCGACTTGATAATTAATGTGTTATGATACTTTTTAGGAAAAGGATCATCGGTACAGCGACAACAGGAACAGTTTCTTTTAAGTACTTCCGTGGCCGATGCGAAAACTCAAGTGTTGTCAAATGATGTTGTTACTACACAAGTATGTGTTATATATCTTGTATAACTGTAATTGCCTTAAGTTTTCTATACCGTGTGCTAAATTGTGGTTGTTAAATAATGACAGATGTCTACTGGTCCGGTTCCAAATCTCGCAGGACAAAGTAGTTTCTATACTGGACAGGAGTTTGTAAATGATGAACATGTCTCGTTGGGAGATGTTTGATATTTTTGCCAAGTTGAAGCATACAGAATTGTATTTGGTATAAATTTTTCATGCTTTGGTTAATTTCTACCGAATGCAGTTGAGTTGTATGCTTATACAGTTGTTTTATTTTTTGTATTTTCATCATTGATTGTGTAGGATAATTAATTCATGATAATGACGTTAATGTATATAGAGTTTTGGATATGCATTTCTTTTCAGATTTGAATTTTTATGTCTTTGGGTATGTCTAGTATTACATATACATATACATTGAAGAGTTGTAGACATATATATAAACAAAAGACAAATCTATTTATAAACAAAAGATAGCTTTATTTATAAACAAACTATAATCTTTATTAACAACATCCGCTCAAATCAATCTATTTATAAACAAAAGGGAAAAATTCTTCATCATGGTGCAGGGGGTGGAGGTTGACTAGAGGATGAGGAGGCTGTTGAGAAGTTTTTCATCATGTTGAAAATCTCTGTCATGCGGTCTCCAATGATGTCAACTGTTTCTTCAATTCTTGATGCAAACGTGTTGAAATCACTTTGCAGTTCTTGCATTTGCCTCTCGGTTCGTGGAAAAACGCTCTTCTTGAAACTTTTCCATCCGCTCAAATCTGCTTTCTATTTCCTGTAAAGTATGAGAACCCATATCTTCTACATTCTCAGATGGTCCAGCTTCAGTACCTATTCTTCTTCTTTTGCGCACATAAACTTGTCCTTCAGTAACCCCTTCTTGAATACTGACACCTTCTTGAACCGTTGCATCTCCCTCGATTTCATCCCTAATAAGATACCATTGTCCTGCCACATTCTTTTTAATCAAATCCATTCTATTCAATGTCACATCCCCCAACACATTACCTGTAGAAAACATAATCTTATTTTTTGCATCATCAGGGGTGATCTCAATATTCAACTTCTCACATATTAACGTAACCAGCATCCCCCAATATATTTCTCCTTTCTCTGTAGGGATCTCTCCCAACTTCTTAATCAATAACTTTGCTGAATTAACTTGCCTCCCTGCTACTGCTGCTTCCATGAACAATAAATCCTTAACCGTCACATTTCCATTTGTCTCTTTCCTACCATTAAATGTGAAAGTCAAGTATCTGTGAAATACTCTCATAGCAGGACTCTGTAACTTTGTAGATTTACACCTATGTGGATGGTAAGTCCCTATTCCGGAAACATCAATGTAAGCTTGTTTGGAATCCCAGTTTCTAGGTACGCTTTCCAAACCTTCACAATCAAATCCTATCCAGGTTGCTAAATCTTGGGGTGTCACTACAAAGTTCTGATTCTTTAATTTAAAGAACATTGTATACGCCTGAAACTCATCACTGTCTGTCTCTACAACTTCCAAACTACCAAAAAACTCATATATCAAATGCCTATATCCATCATATCTCATACTGACTAAATGGTCCCATTTCAAACGATTAATCCAACCATTGATTTCATCACCTAAACCTAAACTTGTTAGAAGTCCTAAATCCAAAATTCTTCCAAGGCAAATATCTCTTTTCGACACGTCCTCGTATTGTTTTTTATGTCGCAAGTCTCGAAATTGAAGTGCAGATGAGGATGTGCCTTCCTGAGGAACGGTTGTATTTTTTGCTCTCACCATTTTCTGCTTTCTTCTAAAACCTGTATACATTAAAAAATCGTCATCATAATCTGCCAAAGACACATAGCCAAATTAAACCTGTTGTTCAAATAAAATCCACGTGGATGAATGCCAGAAAGCTTACTACTGGAAATGAAAAGTGTCTGCAACATTTATTATTTTCATGTAGATCAATGAGTTGCAACATTTATTATTTTCTAAGTGTCTGTAACATTTATTATTGGGTAGTGGTTTCTCTCCCCTCTCTCTTTTGTTTTTCCACGATTTCTTGTTAATCTTATTTTATCCCTAGTTTCCTTTCTGTCTTCTTTTCTCCCCTTTCCTCCTCTCCCCTATTCTATCGTATCAGTGATATATCAGTAGGTAATGAGGAAGCATTGTCCTAACAAAAAATGGAAATAATCAAAACAAAATTTTCCTAACACCAATCTTAACCAAGTTATAAAACAACCATAATATTCATTAAGAAAAATGTGTTCATGAATTTCAATCAAAATCAATGTTCAAGAAAGGAAGGAAAGTTGTAAAGGCGCTAGGTTGGACATTTCATAATAGAATCGATATTTATGTAAAAATGTACGAAGAAACCCAAAACTAAAAAGACCAACACTGCAATGCTTCAATAACATTTTTAAAAAGGCTATAAAGGAAACAATCTGAAGCATACATTTAGAAAAATCATCATCCATGTCATTGAAGACGAAAAGCATCACACCATCATTAACATAAATCAGAAACACAACTTATTGCTGATTGATTTAACCACCAACATTATCAGGGATGATAGCAACCAACAACTACCAGATGGCTCACAATGTAAGGCTACATATACAAGATGGCTTCTGGTTTGCTATATGTTCTAAACAAAAGTAAACTAATCGTTTCTGTCCTACTCATCCCACCTCAAAATTTTGCTGCAAAAAGGTTCCAAACAAGCGGCATTGTGGTGTTCGTGTTATTTTGGAAGACTAACATGTTACGCTGTTATAAGGGAAGAATATAAGGGCTGTTTAAATGGGATCAAGTCTTGTTTTGCAGTGTGGTGTTTGTGTTATTTTGAAAGCAATTTGTAAAACTTGCTGACCTTGAAGCAGGGAAGAATATATATATACATTATCTGTAAAACTTAAAACAAATTAAATCATCAGCTTGTTTCCATATCGTTTAATCCATACTCAATTAATCCATCAGCTTCACCTGACAAATTAAACTATTCTCACCAATGTACATTATCTTACTGATTATCAAGCAAACATTCTCTGCTTTCCCTTCGTTTCCATATCATGTATATTGTGTATTGTTATCCTTGTTTTCGAATCAAATGTGTCTAAATTGTGCCTAAAATCAATTTATACATAGCCTAAAACCAATTTTTTCATTCACGGTAGTTTACACAAACCAGCTCAAAATAAACTCCATTTATCTTTATCAATCGCAGAACACTTCTATTCATAATCACACAAACCAGTCCCACCAAATTGACTGGATTTTATCTCATCAACTCAACTCCATTCAACGCATTCATCCAACCAAAAACAAAAATTTCAAAAAAGAAAAACTTGAAAAACGATACTGTGTAATTACCGCGAAGACGAAGATGGAAGACGAAGAAGAAGCGCAGAGGCCAGAGAGTCAAGAAGACAAACACCGCGAAGACGAAGAAGACGGTAATGGCTGCCTGTGAAAAAAAAATAATTTTGAAACTTCCCCCAAATCTTTTAACCTAAAACGAAAAATTTTTTTTTTTTAAAAATTTTTAATAGCACTATGGACGGGCGTCCATACTTAATGGACTCCGTCCATTCATTATGGGAGGACGGTCCGTCCTATAATGGTTGGACTATCGCCCTTTACAAAAGGGACGGCCTGAAATTCCATTATGGACGGACGGCCTGATCCATAATGAATGGACGGGCGTCCATTAATTCCATTAAGTATGGACGCCCGTCCACAATTAATGGACGGCCGTCCATAATGAATGGACGACCGTCCATAATGAATGGACGACCGTCCATGGTTAAAAATTAATTAAATTAATTTTTAACACCGAATAACTTTTGGACGGGCGTCCATTACTTAGGGACGCCCGTCCACAATAAAAGGACGGCTGTCCAAAATTTATGGACGGCCGTCCCATAATGGAAAAATTTTTTTTCATATTTGGGTGAAGGACGGGCGTCCCATTATTAGTGGGACGGTCCAACATAATGGACGGCCGTCCATAATGGATGGACGGCCGTCCCCTAAGCTTTTACAAATTTTTTTTATTTTAATAGGGACGGGCGTCCATATTATATGGACGCCCGTCCTTCTCATATGGACGCTCCAAAATTGTTGGACGGCCGTCCATAATGGATGGACGGCCGTCCCTAAACTTTTACAAATTTTTTTATATTATTTTAATAGGGACGGGCGTCCAGATTATATGGACGGCCGTCCCTCGCATATGGACGCCCGTCCATATTTGATGGACGGGCGTCCATATGAGTGAACAGCCGTCCAAATTTGATGGACGGCCGTTCACTAGAAAAAAATTATAAATAAATGGGAGAAGGCATTCCACGTCGGCCGGTACAAAAATTCAGTGTAAGAAATTCGGTGTCCGTAGTGTTGTTGGGGTGGAACCTATCATTTAGAAACTTTTCTGGTGAAAACTTGTCTTTAAGCCAAACCTTTGGTGGGAAAAAGTCGTTTAGTCTTACTTTACAAGTCTACCGCTAAACTATTTCCATAGAATTTCCGTTGTGGTGGCTGGCAATATTTCCACAAAACTTATTCGGATTGTAGCTTTCTCTAATAGGTAAGTTTCTCCGTAGAGAAATAATAATTTATTACAGCTTTAATTATTTTCAGGTCACAAACATGTCAGTTATTATTCTCGAGGTAACATCATGAGTAGTCTCCTCCTAAATGGTTTCAATTTTCAAACTTAAGGGGACAATTCTAAGTACTCTTACCATGGAACTGTGTATGAAACAAAATGTTGTGGATTGAAAATTTAGGTAGACAGCATCACAGCAGTTTGGCAATCGATGAAGCTTGAATGTTTTGTGTTGTGTGGTGAATCTCTTAGCCCTTGGATGCGTCATGCGTGCCATCTCTCCACCAATTACTCTCAAATCAGACAGCAGGCTCCTTCCATGTGGAATCACCCTAACCACAAATTTCTCCATCAAGATCGACTACTCCAAGTACAGTGGTTGAGTACTGTCTTAGGTATGGCACACCTGACTCAAATCCAGATTATGGGGGATTATCATTGCAAATCTTTCCACTCTCAACCACTATGGAAGTATAAAAAGGGGAAGCCATTTCCATTTCAAGGGGGATCGTTCCGCCAAACACTCTCACACCAGAAAAAGTCAACTTAGAGAGGGAAAAAAGAGAATAACCTAAAAGTTCACCTCGCTGTGAACCCATTTGTCACTTAATACCCTTGTAATTGTCTTGAGTATAAAGAGAACACTAAACAATAAAATAACATATGACATAGGCTTGATGATTAACCTGTCAAACCTCTTTAAAAATTCTACCTTGTTCCTTATCATTTTTTAACCCGTTTATTTCTTGTTTATGATTTGTTCATCCCTATTCGCTGGTTGATCACGACCACGTACCTATCTAACTCGATCCTGCCAAGGTCGATTTAGCCTAGCTAGTTATTGTGAATTTTCGTAACAACGTTTTGAAATCAAAAACCTTACAGACTTGCAATGAAGGAGATGCAGGTTAAAGAGGCCCAAGTATGCGACCCATGCTTAAAACTGAAACACTTCTTCTTTTCTGCTACATTTTTGGGGTCGACCAATCCAATTGACTTTTCGTTTTCTACTAAATCTTTAGGGCCGACCAATCCAATTAACTTTCTTACTCTAATTGGGCTTTGATCGAATTTGTGGGTTTTGCTTTAATATGTGTTTGCTTCCAGTGTCGTGAACCTTTTACAGCGATAACTGGCATTTGCAATAACCCACAATTCTAGGAATACCTCACAATTTTTTTTTTTTTTTTTTTTTTTACTGAGAGTGTTCGGGCCAGCTTACGTGCACCTCGATTAGTTCCTTGACCTCGAACAAAGCTTCCGAAATCAGGCAAACACTGCAGTCCATGGTCAACAATATAAGAAATCGTTCTTGTAATTTGAACCTAAGACCATAGGGTGAGTAAACCCCTTGACCCCAAGCCTTTACCACCCACATTTTGATAGTGCTTGCATGCTAGTTTTGAATCCCTTTACCAATGCATTAAAAATCTTGACACTATTCAATAATCATTAGGTTTAACTTTCTTTATTGAACTTATACAAATAGAATCTGCTTTATGAAAAGCTTGTGTGAAGCCAGTTCACTCAAAATTGATAAAGAAGACACTCTAGATCTAGAGTTCTTATAAGGAAAGAAGAATTACATAAATCATTATTGCTGATGACGTACCTAAGACGTGGTCCTGGTGAGATAGTAGAGAATGGAGACAAAAGTTAATCTTCAGATGAACACTCAATAATGGTCTCAAATAATTGTGGTTAAAACAAATTAGATACAGTACACAAACCAAATCCAACCCAAACAATTAATAAAAGAACAACTCGAATTACTTTAGGGGATGTTATTTGAGTCATTTTATCAGATTTTCCCTGTAGAACTCTGATCTTTTTTAGCAGTAAAAATGTTATTACTTAATAACATTTGGGTGTACATTATTTTTGAGAAATATTAATGTGGTGGGTTTAAGAATACTTTCACTTTGATCTTCTCTTGTTGTTAGCCTTCTCTAATCCTCTCCCATTCTCCCCTTAAAATTAGCTAAAGACTTATATTTATACTCCTAGGGTATTAGGGTTATGTTTTCCCCTTTTCTATTTAGTTTAGAACTCCTAATTTCCAAAATACCCGTCATAAAACAGATGCAGATTTTTCCAGAAATCGTGGCTATGTCGCTGCATTATGCCTAGGCATTGATGGTTCTACCCTAAAACTCTTAAATTATCTAAAATTTGCTGTGCCTCGGCATTATGCTGCAGCACTGAAAAGACGGTGATTTTTTAGCATAATAGCGTTTGAATATGGCCAAGTAAACATAAGAAATATAGCTCTTCAAATAAGCTTTCCAATTGTCCAAGAATCACCTTAATTAGAGCTTCACAGCTCTAGTTATTGTCGAAATACCGAAGCATGTTCAAATTGGAAAGTATTCCAAGTTTTTCTCTTCAACTTCAAAACATTATAACTTCTTCAATCCAGCTTCGATTCTCGAACCGTTTGTTCCTCTTCGTCACTTATTCCATCTCCAACGTTATTCTTCATCTAAATATCATCTTTAAGCATTAGAGACTTGATAACACTAAAAACATATCCGTGATCCCATAAAAGGCAATTATAAAATAATTAAACGAAATTACTCAATTTAAACCTAATTTCCCACAAATAATCTCCATAAACCACCAAATAAATATGCATTTTCAAGCTCTTATCAATTAGTCAATTAAGCTATTGGCAGTGGAGGCTCTTACCACGTGTTGCTCATTTTTATGTCTCTTTGGGGTCTAAACTCAAAGAAGTAGTGGAAAGGCCACATTCTTACTTGTATGGTCATATTCTAAGATTTCCAATTATGACTCATTCTACCTCTAAATATGTTGGCGTGAGAAGTGGTTTCATTATTCTTAAAAATTGAGGAATCCATTCCCACATGTTGCTTTTGATCATCACTTTTAATTCTCCCCTCTTTTCCTTCTTTTTGCTGGGACCAATTTCGGTCACTCTTGCTAGTTGAAAATGTGTATGAACCAAATACAATGGATATTATCTGGCCCCTGCCACCATGAAATGAAACTTTCGTCTTTCGTTAATTGCTTATTTCTTCAAGCTAACAATAGACCTTCAAACAAAGAATCTTTGTGCACCAATATAAGCAGTGTTGCTCATTCAACGTATTTGGTAAGCTTATGGAGTTTCTCTTACCATGTGTTGCTCATTTTCGTGTTTGGGGTCTAAACTCAAAGAAGTAGTGGAAAGGCCACATTCTTACTTGTATATTCTAAGGTTCCCAATAATGGCTCATTCTACCACTAAATATGTTGGCGTGAGAAGTGGTTTGATTATTCTGAAAAAGTGAGGAATCCATTCCCACATGTTGCCTTTGATCCTCCATTCATTTCCATCTTTTTGTTGGGACCGATTTCGGTCTCTCTAGCTGGTTGAAAATGTGTATGAAACCAGATGCAGTGGATATTATCTGGCCCCTGCCACCATGAAATGAAACTTTTGATTGTGGTAGTTAGTGGCTTGCTCAAATAATGGAAGGTGTGTTTAGGTTTTAGTGGGACTAGCTATGAAAATGTCCCTATTTTGTTGGGGAATATTTAGCAAAGAGTATTAAACGATGTTGCTAATGGGAAATATAGTTTCTCAAATTTTCTTGATTCACAGAAATGTGGACGAGGGAGAAATATGGATCAATTCAGAAAAGAATGGCCAATATGAAAGCCTAAAAACTCGACATCACGTCACTTATTTCTCGTCTGATTCTACAAGGTAGCATTCCGCCTAGTTATTGATAATGGCAATTATTGTACCAGTCGTCACAGTCACAAAATTAAACCTAATTACCGTAATTAGCGGTAAGTAGGGTCGAATCCACAGGGAGCAAGACTAACAACCTAATGTATTTTGAGTAGCGGAAATGAAATTGGCAATTGATTAATGAAACTAAATAAACTAAATGTAAATAATGAAAGAGCGAAATTAAAACTAATAAAGACTTTATAATAAAAATGTTGCCGTTACGGTTTTGGTTCGACAAGAGACCGACTCACACAATTCTTCTCCACCCTCTACGATCCCCTCAACCTACAAGGCAAGGTAAATCAATGAAATGGCTTCCTGGTACTCTAGGTATAATTTATCTTGTCTCACCCGATCACTCAAGTTCAATTGGTTAAAGAATATCATTAAATGCCGATAAACGCTACAAGGCAATACCATTAGTTGGTACGCGATTAACAAATACAATTTGTCAACACGTAAATTCTAATCAACCAACTTCACAATAAACGCAACAACAGTAGAAATTAAATTAAATCCGAACACAACTCAATTACAATCGATGTGAAGTAATGAAAAGAAATATTCATCATTTAATTATTTCAAACCAACATTTATCATTCAACAAGTTCTATGAAAACATTAAATCATAATGGATAACAATATTCATCACAAGTTATGCTCGAATCATATTAAAGTATCGAAATCAAACATGAAACGAAAACAAATATAATCCGAAGCACAATACTACCAAATGTCCTACAATCAGGCTCATCCAACTAGTCGAGAGCTGATGAGCAGAGTCGTGGAGTCAATCTCGATCTCACCTATGCCGTAACAAACAACCGGGAACTTAGCCGCTTATGGTGGTGATGACGGAGGCTGAAACAGTGAAAACGAAGCTGATCATGGCGGAGAGGAGGTAACCAAAAGTGATATGATATGAAGAAGTGGCGAAAACGACCAAGGGACAGCCCGGAATACGAACAGCCGCACTCGCCGGAAAACGTTAATTTTTCGGCGAGTCTTCCGGAAAAACGGTGGCAAAAATGGGATCCGAAGGTACCGATGGAAAGCTCTGGTGATGGGGAGTTCAAATCAGGTTCTGGGGAGGTGAGAAGTCACCAGAAATGAGCAGGATCTAGGCTGGAAGATGAAGAGTCGCGGTGGTTAGACGACGGATTTCGGCGGTTTTTGCGGCGATTGAAGCTTGGGATGTGTAGATCCGGCCGTGGGGAAGGGAGATCAACCTCAGGGGGCATCTAGCCTGGAAGACGAAAAGTCACGATGGTGGAAGATGAAACGTCGCGGCGTTTCCGTGATTTTCTGGCGGGGGCTGGTGGTTTTGGTGGCTGATGATGGAGGCTGAAATGGTGAGATGAATCGTTGCTAGAGGCCGCCAGAAATGAGCTGAGGAGTCGCTGGAAAAGATGGATGAACAGCTCCCTGGATCTGCGACTTTTCGTCTTCTTTTATAGAACAGAATGCAAAATATCACTTTGGTCCCTACACAATTGAAAAGTGACAAAATCAACCCTTATAATATGACAGTTTACCCCCTAAACAGCATATATGAGACAAAAGCACCCCTAATCCATAAACCACAACCTAATATCAACTCATATCCTTTCCAAAATCATTCCAAACACGTTAAATTCATAAGAAAAATATTAGGAAGCGATTTTCGTGAATAAATTCATAAATTCTTTAATTGTCTCAATATACTTCAATTTAATCACATATGAGGTATTTTTAATATCAAAATAGAGTCACTTTCATGACTCTAACAGCAATACCCTGTTTTTATTAGCTGGAATTAAGCTTGAGATATGATCAATGTTTTAATGGGGAATTGCTTCACCATATGTTGCAGATATCACTCTGGATGCTTGAAAGGCGCTTCCTTGCAGAAGTTGAGATGTCACTTCATAGCGTATGTTGCAAATATCTCTCTCATGTGGTTCAAAACTTTTCAACCCAATAAAGATTAAGCTTTGAAGAACAATGCAGAAATACTGGACTCAGTTAACTCAAGGCCCTCCACCAGAAATACTGATATGAATTATGAAGTGATTGGGAATTACTTTGCCATGGCCGGCAATTCCATCAACTCTACTATTTTTGTTTTTTCAGCACTTGACAGCTCGAGAAATATTGGATCAATTAGTTTGAGTTGTAATTTATCACTGAAAACAAAAGTGGAAATGCAACAAACGAGGCTTTCTCTTTATTGTTCAAAACGAAAGTGGATAGCATCCCATGCAATCCAATCTAAGGATGGATTTGATTGGATTTTTGTGGCTAATATTATCTTCTTTGCTGGGACCAATTAATGGCCCGATGCCTCACGTCACTAAAGCAGACCCAGAGCAGTAGAGTGTATGTCTCTTAATAATCAATCAAAAGGGATATCATGTGAGCTAGTCTAACAAGGAAACTATCTTCCGTTTTAGCTCTTGGTTATTACTGTCTAGTCAAGTTATAATTAATTCAGTAATGTAATATTACAGCCCAAATGACCTTTCGAACTTGTGCTTCTGAGGTTTCTGTCTTGGAAGTAATAAAAGCTATATGCTTACCCAGTTAGAGACCATATTGTAAGGTCAATTAATTGACCAATTAGCTCGTGTGGCTTTTGTGAATTTCGGAAGTTATAATTATTCTTTGCTGGGACCAATTTAATTCAAATGCTTAAGTATGAAAATGTGCATGAAATGAATTGTAGTAGCTAAGATTTTAGCTGATCAGGCTCCAGCAAGAAACTTATGGATATAGGTAGGTAGTGGGTTGGTTCAAAAGATGTTGGCGCTTTAATTGGTTGCTTAAATTTCTCTTTTTGATGAATATTGAATATTTTTTCCAATAATTTTTCAAATTTTCATCACTGCATGAAGAAACGCAGAAATGCTCTTAAATTTTACGCCTCTCCTCAAATGTACCAGCTGTTTATATGAAGCAAGCCAAGATAGCAGAGCCTGTAGTTCTAATCAGCTGGAAGAAGTTAGGCTAGCTTCTTCCCACAGCCACTTCCACTTAAATCTCCATGTATCTCAGATGGTTTCTCCTCCAAGCTTCGTTTCTTTCTCTATGCATTCTCTGTTTTGTTAAGAACAGTTATGCTGCTGAAGTCCAACGCTCTAGCCACATTGTTAAATTGATAATACAAGATTTTGCGATCTTCATAATCAATAAAAAAACTATAAATTATTTTCAATTATCGTTTAAATTACGGTAGAGCATATAAATATTATCCCTTAGTTGTTTCAGTGCCAAACAAAGATCTCTCTAGAGGTTCTAACTTCTAAGCAAGTATGGTCAAATTACAAATTACTTGGAAATACTGCGCAAAGACCGAACCCAAGTCAAATACATTCAATCCAGAATCTTCAAGCCAAGAAACTCCGGTACTGATTATGACCATTTAAGGCAAACACAGGCCATTACAATCGGTACTCAGCCAATTCAATTTGAAGGGATATCCAGCCAGTTCTATATAACTATACTTGGGGACGCCAAATCAAAATGTTCTCCTTTTGGACAATGGTAGCCCCCATCACTTGGACGCACTGCACGCCATTTCTAAATTGCTTTAAACAAAAAGTGGAAATGCAACACACGAGGCTTTCTCTTTATTGTTCAAAACAAAAGTGGATAGCATCCGATGCAGTCCAATCTAAGGATGGATTTGATTGGATAATACTTTGGATTATGGATTATCCAATTCATAAATTTTAATATGGATGCTTAATCTTTTTTTTTTTTTTTTAATCAATTTTTCAAGTCTTCATATTAATTTTTGTATTTTAAGCCTAAGTAATTAGTCAAAATTTTAATTTTCCTTCATACTAATTTGTGTTTTAATAAGTATTTGATAAATATTTAAAAATTTATAGTAATGATATTAATTATTAGTAGGTGCCATCTCTAGCCTAATTTAAAAATTTATAGTAATAATATTAATTATTAGTAGGTGCCATCTCTAGCCTAATCTAGACCAGACTTCTCTGATCTATTGGAATCTAGTTGAATTATCGAATTCTAACACTTATTTTTGCCATAAAACTTATTTTGGCCGTAAAAGTCAGTGAATTATTTCACCTCCGTTTGTGGCCAAAATCAACGCCAGAATCCAGTGATTTGACTCTTAAGTGTATTATTTAAGAGGTCATATGTTCGAATCTCTCTGACTGCTAATAAAGAGTAACTACTAGAGGTTTATCTCACTGCATTAACTTGTGGTCCGAGAAGAATAGTCAAGGTGTGTATAAATTGACCGAAACATCTCAGATAAAATATATATATATATATATATGTGTGTGTGTGGGTGCGCACGCGCACGCGCATGCAGGGGAATTACTTTGACCTGGCCGGCCATTCCATAATGAACTTTACTATTTTTGTTTTTTCAGCACTTGTCAGGTTGAGAAAAATCGGATCAATTAGTTTGAGTTATAATTTATCTCTGAAAAAACAAAAGTGGAAATGCAATTCACGAGGCTAAGGAACCGTGTGTTTGATGGGAAAGGTAATAATTTAATTCGAGTATTTCCGGGCCCGGCTGCAACATGAAACTCGGCATGTAAAACATAGTGGATTGGGGAGGATCCGATGCAATCAAATCCATTCTTAAAATCTAATGGATGGATTGGATTGAATTTTTGTGGATAATAATTTTAATTATGGATTATCTAATTCATAAATTTTGATTCCAAATGCTCTCTAGTTCTTACAATAATTAAGCCTTCATCTTCAGTTGCTTATATAAGGACTGCCAAGGTACAGCAAAGAGTGTGAGTTTTAGTTAGCTGTAAGCAAAGAAATTCCATATCCACCATGTACCTCAGGTTTATCATCCTGGTTTCGCTTCATTGTTTAAGCCTTCCTTGTTCATCAAGCAACACTTAATCCTGAACAGCCGAGTGAATTAAGCCACCACTCTGATAGCCACATTGTTTCGGTCCAATCTCTATTGCCATCCACTGTTTGCAACCGTTTGCCATCCAGGTCATGCATTAATACTATTACTAATATGTTTTATCAATGGATAAATCTCATCTCTCTGTTAGTTACTATTTGCACTTGAGAACATGTAAAAATTTCTCTTTATTTTACATTGAGTTGAGATGTGATCTTATGATACTTACTAAAACCCCGCATGTTTGTGTGATTCAGTTTCCGGGAAAGCGACTACTCTCGAAGTAGTAAATAAGTATGGGTCATGCTCTCAACTTTCACAAGGGAAATCAAGCACTCCCTCTATCTCCCAAATTCTACTCCAAGACCAATATCGAGTTGAGTTAATTCATTCCAGGCGGCGCAACCAATCAATTAAGACACAAGAGGAGTTTACCATCCCTACAATATCGGGTAATACTGTTGGAACTGGCGGCAATTACTTTATTAAAGTGGGCTTAGGTACCCCGAAACAGAGTGTTTCACTCGTAATTGACACCGGTAGCGGCATCACCTGGACTCAGTGCAAGCCCTGCCCAAAAAAGGGTTGCGCTAAGCAAGTGGATCCCATATTCGACCCATCCAAGTCCAAATCATATAAGAGTATTCCGTGTAGCTCATCATTTTGCAGTCAAATTAATGGTAATTTTAGTGAAATTTTGTTAGTACTACTACAGTACTTGCTATTTTATTATATTTTCCATCAACGAAATTTTGTTATTGTCCTTGTAGGAGGCAATTGCTCTTCCAAAAAAGCTTGTCCCGTAAGTTATCATTACGTCGATGGTTCTTCACTGTTTGGCTCCTACGCAACAGAAAAGTTAGGTCATAGATTCAGCAGACAACCAATTCGCAATTTACCGGGCCGAATTTTATCATGGTTTGTGCATACAACTTCACTGGCGACGATGAAGGAGTGGTCGGGATAATGGGTCTCGATCGAAATGGATTATCTATTATATCACAAACTTCCTCTTTTTTCAAAAACTACTTCTCATATTGTCTGCCTGCTTTCTTCGGCTCCAGTACTGGATATATAACTTTTGGCAAGACCAATAGTTTCACAAACAAGGTGATTAACTTCACACCATTAACCACAGACTCTGAAACTTATGATGTTGAGATAACTGGACTGAGTCTTGGCGGACATAAACTACCGATTGACAGTCAGGTTTTCAAGAAAGCTGGAGGGACTGTTGACTCGGGCACAGTCATTTCACATCTTCCACCAGCGGCTTACGCGGCTCTAAAGTTAGCTTTCCGTAAGAAGATGTCGAAATATAAGATGGTGAAACCGAGTGGCTTTTTGGATACATGTTACGATTTTAGTAAGTATGATACCGTTACAATACCAAAGATGTCAATATTCTTTAAAGGTGGTGTTGAACTGAAGATGGACGTGACAGGAATTGTGATCCCCTTCAAAGAACGACCTGACAGAAGTGTGCTTAGCCTTTAGTCCAAATCCTACTGAAGATGATGGGGCTTTAATCGGGAACATTCAGCAACAAGGGATGGAAGGTGCACTATGATGTTGCTGGAAAAAGGGTAGGGTTTGGTCCCCGTGCTTGCTAAAAGAGTATTACTATTAATGGAAAAAGTTACCCAATTATTAAGGCTGTCCGTATAGTCGCTAAATAAATTTGGGTGTGATCGATGTAATAACTAGCTAGCTGTGGCTCCTTGAGTCGTGCTGGGATCAATTAACTAATGGTCTTATATCGATGTACTTCCAAATGTTTTCTATGATATTTTGCTTGGTAATCAAACTTCAATTTATTTCATTAATTACATTGGATGAAAGAAGTTGCTAAAAGAATATTAATGTTAATGGAAAAACTTCAATTTATTTCATCAGTGTTGTAATTTTTGTTAGTGTACGAAATCGTACAAGTAATAAAATGTAAGTATACGAATGTCGAACCCAAGGAATTACTACTATCAATTACCAAAATTAACTATTCTATTACCATTTGATTAAAGAAAATCTTGGGAAGAATTCTAAACTAAATTAAAAAATGAAAACAAATTAAAAACCTGGAAAATATAGATTTAAACATGAATTATGTGCCTATTTTGTTGTGAAATGAAACTTTTGACTGTGCTAGTCAGTGGCTTGCTCTAATAATGGACGGTGTGCTTAGGATTTAGTGGGACTAGCGATGAAAATGTGCCTATTTTGTTGGGGAATATTCAGCAAAGAGTAATAAACAATGTTGCTAATGGGAAATATAGTTTTTCAAATTTTCTTGATTCACAAAAATGTGGACGAGGGAGAAATGTAGATTAATTTAGAAAAGAATGACCAATATGAAAACCTAAAAACTCGACATGACATATCACTTATTTCTCGTCTGATTCTGCAGGGTAGCATTCCGCTTAGTTGTTGATAATGACAATACTCTGTTTTTATTAACTGGAATTAAGCTTGAGATATGATCATCAATGTTTTAATGGGGGATTGCTTCACCATATGCTGCAGATATCACTCTGGATGCTTGATCGGCGCTTCCTTGCAGAAGTTGAGATGTCACTTCATAGCGTATGTTGCAAATATCTCTCTCATGTGGTTCAAAACTTTTCAACACAATAAAGATTAAGCTTTGAAGAACAAAATGCAGAAATACTGGACTCAGTTAACTCAAGGCCCTCCACCAGAAATACTGATATGAATTATGAAGTGATTGAGAATTACTTTGACATGGCCGGCTATTCCATCAACTTTACTACTTTTGTTTTTTTCAGCACTTGACAGCTCGAGAAATGCAACAAACGAGGCTTTCTCTATATTGTTCAAAACAAAAGTGGATAGCATCCCATGCAATCCAATCTAAGGATGGATTTGATTGCATTTTTGTGGCTAATATTATCTTCTTTGCAGGGACTTATTAATGGCCCGATGCCTCACGTTACTAAAGCAGACCCAGAGCAGTAGAGTGTATGTCTCTTAATAATCAATCAAATGGGATATCATGTGAGCTAGTCTAACAAGGAAATATATCTTCCGTTTTAGCTCTTGGTTATTACTGCCTATTCAAGTTATAATTAATTCAGTAATGTAATATTACAGCCCAAATGACCTTTCGGACTTGTGCTTCTGAGGTTTCTGTCTTGGAAGTAATAAAAGCTATATGCTTACCCAGTTAGAGACCATATTGTAAGGTCAATTAATTGACCAATTAGCTCGTGTGACTTTTGTGAATTTCGGAAATTATAATTATTCTTTGCTGGGACCAATTTAATTCAAATGCTTAAGTATGAAAATGTGCATGAAATGAATTGTAGTAGCTAAGATTTTAGCTGATCAGGCTCCAGCAAGAAACTTATGGATATAGGTAGGTAGTGGGTTGGTTCAAAAGAAGTTGGCGCTTTAATTGGTTGCTTAAATTTCTCTTTTTGATGAATATTGAATATTTTTTCCAATAATTTTTCAAATTTCATCACTGCATGAAGAAACGCAGAAAATGCTCTTAAATTTTACGCCTCTCCTCAAATGTACCAGCTGTTTATATGAAGCAAGCCAAGATAGCAGAGCCTGTAGTTCTAATCAGCTGGAAGAAATTAGGCTAGCTTCTTCCCATAGCCACTTCCACTTATATCTCCATGTATCTCAGCTGGTTTCTCCTCCAAGCTTCGTTTCTTTCTCCATGCATTCTCTGTTTTGTTAAGAACAGTTATGCTGCTGAAGGCCAACGTGTTAGTTATAAAGCATAAACGGTGTCGCTTCAAGCTTGTGCTAAAGTTTTTAATATGTGCCAAAGCACTGTCGTTTTCTGTAAAGAGTAAAGTTGTATAAAAGGGAAGCATTATCCCTAAGAGTTTCAGTTGTTCAGTTAAGAAGAAAAATCCCTTTTTGCTTCTCTCAATTCCTTTCTCAGATCTGTTTCTTTTTCGCACATTTCTCTCAAAATCCACATGGTATCAGAGCCTTGACTCACGTCAATGGCAAACACATTCAATTCTTCGTCAATGTTTAATGACATTGAAGAATTGCTTCGAAACTCAGTTAATCACACGTCTTCAGCTCTGGCATCTAATCTACAGGTTATAAACCCAAAATTAACCAGAAACAATTATCGTTTCTGGAGCTCACAAGCACTCTTTGCTGTCGGGTCTCATGAACGTGAAGACCACTTGCTCGGTAAGGTTCCTTGCCCTTCACCAGTTATTAGTTGCAACTCTGTATTAGATGACAACTTAGGTGAAATGTCTGAAGGAGTTAAGGCAAGTAAAGATTCATTTGATGAAAAGATTAACCCTGCTTACATTTTGTGGAAGAAAACAGATAAATTTCTTGTAAGCTGGCTTTTAGCTTCGATCTCGGAGTGCATGTTTAGCTATGTCTTTAAGTGTCTTTTTGCCAGTGAAATTTGGGTAGCTTTAGAAAATGAGTTCATTACAGACTCAAAGGCCAGAGCTCTACATCTTAAAAACTTACTACAGACCTCACAAAAAGGTAATCTTAATATCGGAGAGTATATTAAGAAGATGAAAGAAATCGTTGAAAGCCTGTCCGCAAGTGGTTCTATTGTGTCAGATGAAGATCTTTTGCAATTTGTTTTGGATGGGTTGGGACCAGAGTTTGATGCAGTTGTTGTGAATCTCACCTCTCGGCTTGAGTCTAAGATAGATAAAGTTACATTACAGGAGGCACAATTTCTTCTACGGAAATATGAGATTCGGTTAGATAGATTTAACTTTACAGACCTGTACAATAGTTCTGCACTTATAGCCTCAACAGGTAACTCTACTGGTTCCTATGATGAAGTTCATAGTGTTAATGTTTTGGCAAATCAATCAGTTGGAAGTCAGCAGTGACCAAATCCACTAAGCCTTTTGTTCACAATAGTGTACCTTCATTAACATCTCTTTGGAGCTCTCATTATCCTCAAACCTACACTATTCCAGCCTCACCTTCATATATACCGTATGACAATAGTACAGTTAATACTCGACCTCATGGTTCTGTGGTGTATGGTCGTGGCAGAGGAAGAGGCAATGGAAGAAATAGACTGATCTGTCAAGTCTGCAATAAAACAGGGCACTCTGCTATTCAGTGTTATCATAGGTTCAATGCAACCTATACTGGTTCTTTTTCACCTAAAGGCCATGCTCAATCACATTATAATGGCTCTCCTCATCCTGGTGGATAGAACAGACATTTCCTTGCAAATGTTTCACACTCAATTGGTGTTAGTCCTCAGAACATTCCTGGTTACCACTCACACTTTCAGTCTTCAAATTTTGGTATATCTGGTCCACAGATACATGACACCACTAATCCAGCTCAATTTACTAGTTTTAGGGTTTCTAGTCAACAAACAACAAGATCGGATGCTCAAGCTCATTTTGCAACTACTGGCTCAACCACTAATCATCATTATCAACATGTTTCACCCTCGCTCAGCTCAACAGTGACTCCAAGCGATCCAGGCTTGGTACATGGACTCAGGGGCCACTGATCATGTCACTTCTCACTTGGGAAATCTGAATGTCAGCAAGCAATATGAAGGTACTGATCATCTCCAAGTTGGCAATGGTAAGTGTCTCAATATTTCTCATACAGGTCACTCTTCTTTACCAAGTCAATTACATACAAAGTGTTTACAATTAAAAAATATACTGTGTGTGCCCCAGATTACAAAGAATTTACTAAGTATATCTAGGTTTACCATAGATAATGTTGTAATTGTAGAGTTTGATGCCAATTCTTGTGTTGTTAAGGACAAGCTAACTAAGGGAACTCTGCTGCAAGGGGGACTTAAAGGAGGACTGTATCAGTTACACATTCCATCCACACTCACTTCAAAGTCCCATAGACCATCATTTGCTTCCTTGCTTCAGTCTCCTAGTCTCACAAATTTTGTCTCTATCTGGTAGTGTTTTGTCTCAACCTAATCATTTTGTAATGAGCATTCAAAGTATGTCCAATTATGTTCCAGAAGCAAACTATCCTACTACGTGTCAACCTTTGATTCCTAGTGTCCAGTATAATACCTCTGTAATTACTGATAAGAATAAGTCTAGCTCTGTTTCAAAAGCCAAGTGTTCAGTTGCTTGTAAGCCTTTGGCTTTTAATGTCTCAAACAATAAAATTCAGTCTTTTATTGTAAACACTAGTGACAGCATAGTTCAATCAAATGTACCTTCTTGTAATGAGCTTAACACTAATGAAATGTCCAATAACTTGGTTACTGAAAATTCGAATGTGATACTTGCTTCTCACTGCCAAAATGTTGTTGTAGATAATTTTACTAGTAATAATTTTAATGCTTCCAATTTTAACATAGTTGATATTCCCAATGATTCTATTGATTCTACCATTTCAATTTCTGCCACCGTTGATAATCATACTGATGCGTGTGATAATAATGTTGTGTGCTTAACCACTAGTAAACAATATCTTGATACATGTTATGGCATAAGCGACTAGGTCATCCTCATCCTAGGAGTTTACAGAAAATAATTTCTGGATTTTCAAAACAGCACATATCTTCAGAATTTAAACTAAGTACCCCACGGTTTTGTGACTCTTGCAAACTAGGAAAATTGCATTAGGCTAGTTTTCCTCCTTCACAATCACACACCACTTCTCCTTTAGAATTAGTGCATAGTGATGTGTGGGGTCCAACCCCTTTTGCCTCTAAAGAAGGATTCAAATACTATATTCATTTCTTAGATGATTTTAGCAAATTTACTAGGTTATTTTCTCTTCGCATTAAATCTGAAGTCAAATCAGTTTTTTTTTAAGTTTCACCACTTAGCCGAAAGACAATTTGGGTGTAAATTCAAATGTCTTCAATCTGATCATGGCGGAGAATACAAAGCTCTCCTCCTTTATCTCATTGATCAGGGTATACAAATCAGGAATTCTTGTGCATATATTCACCAACAAAATGGCAAAAGTGAGAGAAAGCATAGGCACATAGTTGAGACAAGTTTAACTCTTTTAGCACATGCATCCATGCCTCTTCATTACTGGTGGTTAGCTTTTGAAACTGTTGTTTTCCTTATAAACAGAATGCCATCTGTTACTCTCAATTTTGTTACACCTTATCAAATGTTGTTTCATCATCCTCCTGTTTATGATACTCTTAAAGTCTTTGGCTGCTCCTGCTTTCCATATCTAAGAGTTTAACACAAAAACAAGTTCAATTTTCATTCTACAAAGTGTGTCTTCGTAGGGTACAGTTTGCTCCATAAAGGTTACAAGTGTCTTAAACCAGATGGTACCATTGTTATTACACCAAGTGTTCAGTTTAATGAGAGTGAGTTTCCTTTTAGTACCCATGAGTTTACTGATAACCAAGTATCTCCTTTAGTATCTCAATCCACTTCAAATACCATGACCTCTTTTCCTTTTGTTGTCTACCCTTACCCCAAATGTACAACTTCCTCTGTCCCTCCTGCAGTGCCCAAGGCCACATGCTGTCCTGATATCTCAACAGTTGGTAAGATCACTACTTCTACTCCATTATCTTCTCCACAATTATTTCCTAATGATTCATCACCATCACTAAAAGAACACATAGCAACTAAACACATATTAGAATCCCCTACTACTGTTGGCACACTCCCTAGTCCATTACACACCTCATCTTCTCCTAACTCAATATCACCATCTGTTACTGTCCATTCTGTCTCATTAAAAAACAACCCTCATCCCCTAACTACTATTTACTCTTTGCCTTGCATTACGTCTCGAGACACTTTACCTCTTGTCATCTTGAGGTTGATCTTACCTCATCAGATTTTCCTAGTGATTCACACATCTTCAAGCCCCCTGCTCAAAATACTCATCCTATGCTAACTAGAGCAAAATCAGTTGCTGCTAGTTCTAGTAATAGTCACAAAACAGTCCTTGCAACCACCTGCCTATCTGCTACTCTAGAGCCTAGTTCAGTACTAGAAGCTCTTGCTAGTAATAAATGGAAGGCTGCCATGCAGTGTGAGTATGATGCTTAAATCCAAAATCAGACCTGGAGTCTTGTTCCTCCCTATGCGATATGAATATAGTAGGGAATAAGTGGGTTTTTCGTACCAAATTTAATGCTGATGGATCCTTGCAAAAGTATAAGGCCCGGTTGGTAGCAAAAGGGTTTCAACAAACTCCTGGTTTAGATTACTTTGAAACCTTTAGTCCCGTGATCAAACCTTCCACTATTAGGATTATTCTTACTCTTGCCATTACAAATGACTAGGACATCCAACAAATTGATGTCAACAATGCCTTCCTAAATGGTGTTCTAAATGAAATTGTTTACATGAAACAACCTCCTGGTTTTGAAGATAAGTCTCAGCCTTCCTTTGTTTGCAAGCTTCATAAAGCTCTCTATGGCCTTAAGCAAGCCCCAAGAGCTGGTTTGACAAACGAAACATGCTCTTCACTCAAAGGCTTTCACAATGCTGTTTCAGATTCTAGCTTGTTTGTGCTTAAACAATCCTTTGGTATCATCTATGTTCTTGTTTATGTGGACGACATTCTAATAACGGGTTCAGATTCTTCATACATTACTACTCTAGTGCAAAATCTAAATTCTGATTTTGCATTAAAGACTCTTGGCTCTTTAAAGTATTTCCTTGGATTGGAGGCAAGTAGAACTTCCTCGGGCATCCACTTAAAGCAAACTAAATATGCTACTGATCTTCTCACTAAGACCAAAATGTTGGAGTCCAATAGCTGTCCCACACCAATGGCTAGAGGTGTCAAGTTATTTCCCAGTGATAGCTCACTCTTTGATAACCCAAGTTTGTATAGAAGTACCATAGGAGCTCTTCAGAATTTAACTTTAACTAGACCTGATATTAGCTTCACTATAAACAGGCCAAGTCAGTTTCTTCAAGCTCCAACTGAACATCAATGGCAAGCCTGCAAAAGAGTACTTCGATATGTCAAAGGTACACTGAATTATGGGTTAAAATTCAGACCAACCTTCTCATTATCTGTGGAATGCTATGCTGATGCAGATTGGGCTGGTAGTGTGGAAGATAGACGTTCCACCAAAGGGTTCTTGGATTTATCTAGGACCTAATCTCATCCAATGGAGTTCCCGAAAGCAAAAGGTGGTAGCTCTCCTCCACCGAAGCAATATAGAGCTTTAGCTCAAACTGCATGTAAGTAGCTCGGCTTAATAGCATGTTCTCTGAGTAAGAATTACCCATCCATCATTTACCCATTATTTGGTGTGACAATGTTAGTGCAGGAGCTTTAGCTGCAAATCCTGTTTTCCATGCTAGAACCAAATATATTGAAATAGATGCCCATTATATTAGAGAGCAGGTGTTAGCCAAGAAAATTGCTATTCAATATGTCCCTACTAAAGCGCAGATTGCAGATCTCCTCACCAAAGCACTGCGATCCAGTTTGCAACTCTAAGGGCTAAACTGAATGTTCAAATTGATGATGTTCATGAGCAAGATTCTGTCTCAGTTACTTCTTCTTCAACTCATCAGTTCTAATGATTTCTGTGTTGTTTTCTGGACTTACTGTAGCTCTGAAGTTTCTGTGTTGTGTTCTGGACTTACTGAAGTTCTGAAATTTCTTTGTGTTTTGGACTTACTGAAGCTCTGAAGTTTCTGTGTTGTGTTCTGGAATTATTTGTTTTTTTGTTCTAAAGAAGTTTGCTGGGAAATTCTTGTTCTGAAGCTTACTGCAGATGTGCTGTATTCTGTCCAATTGATAGTTACTGAAGATGTGTGATATTCTGTCAAACTGATGAAGATGTGTTGTATTCTGTCAAGTTGATAGTTGGTGTTGACTAGTGTGTTCTGTCAAACTGATGGTTTCTGGAGGTTGATTATGTTCCGATGGTTTCTGGAGGTTGATTATGTTTTGATGATTTCTGGAGATTGATTATGTTCTTGAATGATTGTGGCTGTTCTTATTGTTTTTTGGAGGTTGATTATGTTCTGATGGTTTCTGGAGGTTGATTATGTTCTTGAATGATTGTGGCTGTTCTTATTGTTTTCTGGAGGTTGATTATGTTATGATGGTTTCTAGAGGTTGATTATGTTCTTGAATGATTCACTACAAGAAAACTGGCATTCTGCGTCTAACAAAATTAGACGCAGAAAGTCACATTTAGACGCTAAGTCATTTTTAGCGTCTAAATTCGGTTGTCGCCCCCTTAGTTGCAGTAGGTTGGTCGCAGATTCATAGCGCGTCTATATTGTGGTTTAGACGCAAAAGTTTTTTTTGGCGACTATCAAAATAGTCGGCAAATGTTGTTCAAAATAGTCCCCCCACTTAGACGCTAAAAGTTGAAGGGTAATTGTGTAAAATTGTATAGTGACTAATCAATTAGTTGCAAAATGTTAGTTTTAGTGTCTAATAATTTGTCGCGAATCCCACACAAATTAGACGCCAAAGGTGTAAGGGTAATTTCATCAAAGGCTTTCGCAACTATTTTATTAGTCGACGAATGTATCTTTTTGTGACTAAACTTTAGTGGCTAATTGTAACTCTTTTAGATGCTGAATGTAGAATCCAAACGGTTTTCGTGACTATTATATTAGTGGCCGAATGTATCTTCTGGTGACTAAAATTTAGTTGTTAATTATAGTAATTTTAGATGCTGAATGTGGAATCCAATAGGTTTTCGGGACTATTTTATTAGTGGCCGAATATAATTTTTTGGTGACTAAAATTTAGTAGTTAATTATAGTCATTTTAGACGCTGAATGTGAAATCCAATAAGTTTTTGTGACTATTTTATTAGTAGCCGAATGTATATTTTAGTGACTAAAATTTAGTGGTTAATTGTTATCATTTTAGACGCTGAATGTGAAATCCAATAAGTTTTTGTGACTATTTTATTAGTGGCCGAATGTATCTTTTAATGACAAAAATTTAGTGGTTAATTGTTATCATTTTAGACGCTGAATGTGAAATCCAAAATGTTATCGCGACTATTTTTTAGACGCTGAATATGAATCAATTATACTAAATTACTTTTTGCTACTAAAACATTAGTTGCAGAATATGTTTTTTTGAGCATTTCATATTGACGTCCAACGGAATGCAATTATGCTAAATGACTTTTTGCTACTAAAAAATTAGTTGTAGAATGTGTTTTTTTTCAGCATTTCGTATTGACCTACATTATACATTCAACATGAACAAAATAATAGACACAATATAAAAATCTGATCACTAAATCAAAAATCATATTTTCATACATATATATATAGTCCATACATGGATTTTTATGCATGATGAGCAATAAAAATCCAAAATGCACTATCACATGTGCATAACCCAAAAGAACAGCATGCACCCATATTTTCCTTTCTCTACCTATCTATCTGTGCATAACTAACAAAAAAATACCCACCCATGTACACCATCTAACACATATATGCAAACAATCCTAAAAAGATGGTTCTACCCCCATGGCAAAATATCTTTTGTCCATACAAAACAAAAAAAACCTTCAATACCGTTAGCATGTCAAGTGTCACCACTTCCGGTATTTGAAATAGCTGTAGCTGATGAGGACGAGTCATCATCACTTCGAGAAGGCAAGTGTTGTCGAGTTGGAGCTTTATCAGATTTCTCTAGCTCAAGGGCTATAGTTAGCTGCTTCATCATCTCTAACATGATGAATTGTTGGTGTTCAAGGCTTTTTATTTTCTTTTTTTGTTGATCAAATAAGATTAGCTGGTCCTCCAACTGTTTAATCTTATTTTCTTGTTGTTGCACAATGCACCTTAACTCGCCTTTCGTGCAAAGGTGGATTGATGCTCAATCTGTGAAAATGCAAAATTCTTGTTAAATCCGGAAGCTTTACCCAAAACTTCCTCACATATCTCAGCTCCTGTTTTTTCACTTTCCCCTGCTTGTGTTTCCTCTTACAGCTCTATCATTTTTTCCTACCATCAATTGAATGCATAATCAATAAGTCAACCAACAAACAAAATAGCAACATAAAAGAATACTACAGCAGCAAAGAAAAATAAGTTTGATGGAGTAGAGAAGCAAGTATCTCAAACATTATCAATCTAATACTAAAAGGAAATTTCTGACATAAAGTTTTTCTTATACACATATAAGCAACAGATTTACTTGTATATGTTTCAGCGTGCACTTCTATGACATGCAAACATGGTAATTGTGTTGAACAAAAAGATTGGAATGGCTATTCTGAAAATTTCTACTGGGCATAATTGGAGTCCTACAAATGAAATTATATGGTTTATAAATAAAAGAGTACCTGTGGTAAAAAATTGTTTAGGTGTAAAAAGGTTTTTTGTTTAATGTATTGTCAATTATGTTACCATCATACCACCAAAAAATTATCAAATTGATGGATAACTGATGCTGTGAACAGTATTTATTTCATCTAATTCCTTTTCAATTCTCATTCAGTTCTCTATTACAGAATAAGTTAATAAGTAGGTATATTACAAAATATTCCTGTCTCATGATAGCCTCTTTATTGAACGACTATACCTTGTACATTTCAAGTTTTTAATTTATATGGGAACCATCTAACTCAAAACTTCCTTTCAAATTACGTGTTGTTTATTGAAGCTTGCCGAAATGGAATATTGCGCACTACAAGGTATCCAGATTTATTATATCAGCACAAAAAGTGGTTGTCTCAGATGTGCATGTGTTTTTACAAATGCAGTGAGTGTGTGCATGGTGTGCCTTTGTGTGCAAAAGTGTAACTTTGAGTTCAGTATTAGAAGTGGAGACATGTGCATGGTATGATTTGAACATTTAACTGACCGAGAAGAGAAGTAGAAACAGAATTTGTTAGGGATAAGATATCATGGATTCTTCATATCAAAAGGTCTGATTCAAAATGCATAGCCTAAAAACACATTATAATTATAATACTGTAAATTCTATGTATGTACAACTGCCTACATGCAGCATTGAGATGACAAACAAAGAGATTGATATCTCTGTATGGATATAGGTTTTAGCTGTAGCATGTAAATTGAGAGACAACTTAATCAAATTAATGGTCTGTAAAGGATATTAGATTCTTTGGAGGCATCTCATTTTTATTGTTGCAGAATGATCTGAAAATTACTTCATAATTTTATCTTTTTAATTTTTGGCAGCTACTTCATAAAACTCCCCATGTATCTATGTTTCTCGGGACTGTAGTGAACACAGAAAAATCATACTAAAAGTGGATACAAGTTTTTCCTACTAGCCATGATACAAGTTTTTCCTACTAGCCAACCATAGCAAAGTTATAAACCATGATACAAGTTTTTCCTCCTAGCCAACCACAACAAAGTTATAAACCATGATACAAGTTTTTCCTACTAGCCAACCACAACAAAGTTATAAAAGTTTGGTAACACTCAGGAAAACTAAATGCCGAAATCAAACAAATGCATAAGCAGCAACATAATTATAGGTGATCAAAAGATGACAGAGAAATGCAATGAGACTCAAATAAAAACAAATCCAGCATGGCAATATGGAACAGTTACGAAAAATGATCAACTTACATATAGCTCTCTTGCTTGTTCATTAATCCACCCTTTCTCCGCGCTCCAACGAGTGTCATGAAATAATTGTATAGGACCGACAGCTTCCCCAACTTGTTGCGCCTTAACAATTCATATCGTCATTGACCATAAATTGAAATAAATTTAGTAAACAGGACAACAATGTTGTATATTTGTATAGGTGAATCATATTAAATACCTTCTCCTTTTTGTGCTGGATAAAGTTCTTGGAACCACCGTGGTGGTTACACCTCATCTTCGACCGGTTCTCAGAGTAAGTTCTTGACCGTGCCTAACACCACAAAATAAGGAAATTAAAATACAATACATATATAACAGCATTAAAAGCCATGTTGACCTTACCTGAAACTTTTCACTCAAAAAAAGGTCACAAAGATATATCCAATCATCAGGATCTTTAATTTCTTCTGGTCTATTCTGTAATGCTTCCTCCTTAGTAGAATATGCTTTGAATTTCTTGTGTAGGGCACTCCGGAAGCTGTTGAATCTCTTACACAATTTGTGCTTCAGCCATTTCAGTACATGGGGCTCCGTGACATCAATGTCAAACTTGGTCTAAATTCATTAATAATGTACATGCATTAAACTTATATGGGTATTATATATTATTTTTGTAAGGAAGTATGACAATATGGATAATGATATTAAACTACATTATCGTGATCCGAGCAATCATTTGTTTTTCAACATCGTACGGAACTTTCTTCCAAGTAAGCACTCTTACGGGGGCATAGTTCCTTGCAACTATTCCTACCTCAGTACTCAACTTTGATGATTTACTCCAGTAGGTACTCCATCTTCTTTCTGAAAGTCTACATGCAACTTTGGCTGTGCTGTTTGTAGGAGTCTTTCACATCCAACTCCTCTAGTCTTCCCTCTCACGTTCTTCGCCACTATATTCTCTACAAAATCAAAATAATGCATCAACAATTAATACTATGTTATCACAAGGACGGTTTACATGTTGGTAAAGTAAAATGTATTCTTAAATTTTAAACAAACAATTGTACTCGATATCTCAAATCCAAGTATATATTTCAGTATGCTTATATGGACCAATATCATAACTTTACCAGTGATTGTAGTAATTTCAGGTGTCGGTACAAGACTATGATTCTCTTGAACAACATTTGCACGTCTACCTACAGTCCTTCTTCTACCAGGAGCCATCTTCGGAATCTGCAAACATCAACATAAGAGAAACTGTACTAGGTAAGATATATATCAATTTATACAATTAATCTCACGACATTAGATCATTAACTATATTTACACATTCAGAAAATAGTAAAGAGTACATATAATCATACAAGCATACCATTAGAAGTTGTTATCCGAATCACTCATTAAATCATATTCATTATCAGTACAATAATTCAATCAATGTATCATCTTTTTCTTCAACATCAGCATTGGCATCATCTCCCACCATTTCAGCTCCAACATGTGTAATTGTTACATCAACCAAGTCAGGATCAATATCCTGTCTAAAGAAATGTCCCCTGTCAAACTCATCTTCCTGAACAGGAACAATATCCTCCTCTTTTTCATTTGTGTTATCCATCTCTGGTACATCCCATAGGTTTCTATGTTGAGCTTTTCGAACCACTTTCCAATTAGTCCCGAGTTTGTAATCATCAACATAAAATACTTGTTGAGCTTGAATGGCAAGTATAAAAGGCTCATTTTTATACCACAATTTCCCAACATTAATACAAGTGAGATGATAATCTTTTTGTATCCTCTTTTTTTTTGCATCAGTGTCAAACCAATTACACTTGAATAACATAACCCGAAACCCATTAACATAATTTAGCTCTAACATACCACTTAATTCACCATAAAAATCAATTGGATCACCATCATGCTCCCCTGGCACCATCACTCCACAATTTTGGGTAACTCGACAATGTGATTGATCATTGTTATGGAAACGCACTCCATTGACAATACAATTGTTATAACATTTAACACGAAAATCAGGACCACAAGATAAGAAGTACAGTTCCTTAGTTGTATCATTGCACTGTCAACATGCAAGGTGTTCATCTACACAAAAACATCAATTCCAAATCATTAAGCATAACCTAAAACATATTAAACCTTGTTTTGTATGTTTTATAAACGATTAAGGCACACTTACACGATCTGCAAACCATTTAGGAAATAACTGTTCTTGTGTTTTGAATATGTTATCACAATTTAGGGCCTCCAACTCTTTTAAGTGTTCTCTGTTTGTTACATAAAGAAAAGAGACAATTATGGTTATAATGCTCAAGTTATATACAGTTTAAAACATTTGTTTGTCAACAGGTTTCAACTAAACTTAAAAAGGGACTCACTCTAGAAAAGGTTGCACTTCTTCACAATTGTTCAAGACGTACCAATGAGCCTTTTGCAATTCATCTGGTGGAAGTTCAATTAACTTCCTTGAACCCCCATGGACGAGCCTTTTGACAGAAAACTGATAATACTCCTTCTGGTTGTCCATGCAAACTGTCATCATTTCTCTCTACTCGATTAAATATAGTTTCAATTCCCCACAGATACATTGAACAAAATGTTAGTGCTTCATTCACCAAATAACCCTCCGCAATAGAGCCCTCCGGTCTAGCTTTGTTTCTAACATATTTTTTTCAATTTTCCCAAAAACCTTTCAATTGGATACATCCACCGATATCCAATGGAACCACCCAATTTAGCTTCCAATGGAAGGTGTATAGCCAAATGAACCATAATATCAAAAAAATGCAGGAGGGAAAACCATTTCAAGCTTACAAAGAATTAGGACTATATCTTGTTCCAATCTATTTAGATCATTTACAGACAACGTCCTAGCACATATTTGTTGGAAAAAGTAGGACAACTCAACAAGTGCAGTACAAACGTCTTGATGCAAAAATGGACGTATTCCAACGGGCGCAGATTGTTGTAGCGAGGACATGACAATCATGACTCTTTAACCCATGAACCTTGCCGTCTTTCACATTGACACATCGGGAGATATTACTTGCATAACCGTCTGGAAACTTCTTGATTTCGAGGCGGCAAAATTGTCTTCTCTCATCTAATGTAAGAGTATAACATGCTTGTGGTTTCAAATATCTATCACCATGAGGTTGCAAATGTAACTCTGCGTATGTTCATATCAGCCAAATCCAGTCTAGCTTTATCAGTATCTTTTGATTTCCCTTCCATGTTCAATAATGTACCAATGATGTTGTCACATATGTTTTTTTCAATGTGCATCACATTCAAGGTTATGTCGATTTTAAGTTTACACCGGTATTCCAACTCAAAGAATATACTTTTCTTTGTCCAATTTGATGCACCGGGACTCTGTTTCCTTTTTCTACCTTTATCAACTGATAATAAATTTTTCCCGAAATGCACATCGTTCACATGAGATTGTTGTTCATGAATTTCATCCCTGAATATAGTTTTGGCGGAGATCTAATTTCTCTTTTCCCATGGTTGCTTGCGCCTCCAGAATTGATCTTGACATTCGATGTCCATCGCCACCATGATCATACGGAGACAAGAATCGCCGATGTCCCATGTAGCATATTTTACTTCGCAACAATTGGGATGAAGTATTCTTATTACATACAGGGACAAGCCTTATAGCCTTTGGTTCTCCATCCAGACAAATTGCCTAAGGCGGGAAAAATTCATTAATTGACCACATCGAGCGGCGTGTAAACGAAAATGTTCTCCCCAGTTTGTATCATAAGTCTCTACACCATCAACCCATAACTCTTTTAATTCTTCAATCAATGGACGCAAATACACATCAATATCTCTTCCAGTGCTTTAGGCCCTGGAATGAGCAATGACATCATACGGTAAGGGTCTTTCATACACTTCCATGGAGGCAAATTATGCGGGACAAGTACCACGGCCACATGCTATAAGATAGACTCATGTTCCCAAAAGGATTAAAACCATCGATTGCAATACCCATCCGGACATTTCGGGCATCTTGTACAAATGAAGGGTATATCTTGTCAAATTCTTTCCAAGATTCAGAATCAGCAGGGATGCCTCAACATATCTTCGTATTTAATCGTTTTTCCTTATGCCACACCATATCTTCATTGTGTGCCTTGACATGAAGACTCGTTGGAGTCTAGGTTTCATGGGAAGTAACGCAAAACCTTATGTGCAATTTTTTTGCCCTTTCCATCATTAATCTTATATCTAGGTTCATCACATACAGGACATTTATCAGCATTCGCATGCTCCTTCCAAAATAATGCACAATCAAACCTACATGCATGTATTGATTCATAGCCTAAGCCTAATTGTTGCATAATTTTTCTAGCTTCGTAGTAGGATTCGGGAGATTGGATCCTTTAGGCAACACACTTTTTATCAACTGTATTATCAAGTCACATGATTTATCAGTCATGTGAGTAATGACTTTTTTATGCAACAATTTAACTATGAACTCTAGGATTGACATGTTGGTGCACCCTGGATACAATTCTTGTTGAGCATATGCAAACATGTCATCAAATTTCTCATAGTCTACAGTCCTAAAATTATGGGTTGTACTACCACCTATATTTGATGAATCCCCATCCATATGCATGTTTACTGGACCACGAGCATCATTAAGCATGTCCATGATGTCATCATCATCTTCATATTCATTGTCGACTTCGTCGCCAAACACAACATCATATATGGTTCCAACATTCAAGTGTTCCCCGTGAAAAGTCCATACATCATAACTTCTTGAAAACCCATGTCTATACAAATGTAGTTGAATGGTGTATATATCATGTGATCTTGTATTCAAGCAAGATCTACATAGGCAGCGGGTCTTACCCTCAGTATCCAAATGTTGTTTTGCAATGTCTATGAAAGAGTCAATTCCTTGAATATATTCATCGCACAACCTATTAGACAACCAAATCCATCTCCTATCCATTGTGACCTTCTAGGTTCGCAAACAAAACATAAATTCAGTATCATAAATATGTTCTATCACAAAGACAATACTCAACCCAAATAAACCACATTCATCCATACAAAGAATATAGTACTAGTGATAATGTAAATGGGTATAAACGATCAATAAATTAATTAATTATCAATTAACGTAACTTATACCTTTGTTTTATGGTTTTAGTAGCAGTGGTGCCCGCACTATTCTTAGCCTCGGTCTTCAAGTCAACTTTAAGATTCTTAAATACCTGTTACAACAAAATAATTGGGTTATAATTTTATAATTTATCAAGAATATGTCATTTTCCTTATATGAAAATAAATACCACACTCTAAATTAAATGAATCAGCAAGCAAAGGCTAAAATTAAAGTCAAAGGAACCTGACATGCAAATTATGCTTAATTTAAAATAATCACCATTGAAGGGAGAACTAAATTAGAATATTTTGAATTCGCTTAATAAAATTTATAAATATTCTAATTTAAAACACATAAAATAAATTACAAATTAGTTTATTTATTTATTTATTAATTAATTAACAATCACTCTTTTTTCATTGTTATTTCAGCCTTAAATAATTGTGTTGTCGTGGCCCTATCTAGTTAGATTAAGGGTAAAACAATAAAAAAAACTAAGAGTAACAAAGACAGAGGTCAGGTTCCATCACATTCACATTCTGATAGAACCTGACCTGCAAATTACTCAACACAGCAAGAATCTGTCCAACAATCCACAATCAAATCCAGAACCAGAATGAAGTAATTCTCTATATTGATATCAACAGAACATTACATCCAGAAATAGCATGTCCAGACCATGTTCAGTCAGTCACCAACAAACAAGACTCACAGCATAATAAGACTAAGTACAAATAAGAAAATACAGTAACCATAAAACATCTATAAAAGAGAACCATTAATCCGAAATTCCCATGGGAAATGAGAATATCAGTTTAATATTGGAAAACGAAGCAAATGTACACAACTAATCACCAATAATTCATATCCTACAAGTTATTTAATGATTTTATAAATACACATTGATTTTATGTGCAATCGATGCAGCCTGCAAGTTGAATAACTGTTTCCAACCGCACTCTATGACATGAAATCTACATATATCATAATTGCGGTAATTGCAATTTCATTGAGCACACGTGAAAGAAGAGAGAACCAAGCAACTGGGTTCTGATTATGGTTATACAAGAACGACAACAACAATTAATGAAAGTAAGATAATTATCATATACAATTACAATGCACATTTGACTAAAGTCAGATCACTTTAGTCAGGAATGAGCAAGCATTAACCTCTTGGAGGAGCAAACCCTCTGATTTGATGGATAAAATAAAATAGCATATAACTAAAACTGCCCTTGATTTGCAATTTAGTATAACTTACAAGGATGCTCGGTTCATTTTCAAGGCAAATTACAGTATTTGGTAAAATCATCAACCTCAGAGCATACTAAATATATATATATATATATATATAGAAATGGATGTATGACAATTTAGACTTCAAATCAAGAAGTTTATTGTGGCATATTCTTCAGTAAACCTGAATAAAAGCTACTGTCATTGGTTCTAGTTCTACAACCCATAATTAGCTTATTTTATCTTCATAATGATCAACAAGCAGCACCAATGTATTTTTAATAGAATATTATAAGCAAACACTAGAATGATCCAAGAAAAAGAAAAGCATGGCACAAATGACTTTAGATGTAAAATAAATTGGGGATATTCATAGAAGAAATTAAATAAGCTACAAAAGGGAGTTTGTATATTGCGCACAGAATGTACAAAGATTTAGAACCCGGTAGAGCTGAAATCAGATAACAGTTTCCTAACACAATACATACCAAGTCGGACGTGGTGCATCAATCCATCAAATGAGCAGCAACTGAAACTTCTTCTATTGGGGTAATCGCTAGGGATTTGCGTGGAGAAGAAATTCGAAATTTGGGGAAACAGGGAGGGATTTGCGTGGAGAAGAGAAGAGGTAGGTAAGGTTATGAGATTGGGAATTTGGGGAAATAGGGTAGGGATTTGCGTGCGTGGAGAAGATTGGGAATTTGGGGAATTTGGGGAAATAGGGTAGGGATTTGCGGGCATGCGTGGAGAAGATTGGGAATTTGGGGAAATATGGGGAAAGGTTTAATTTGGGGAAATAGGGTAGGGATTTGCGGGCATGTGTGGAGAAGATTGGGAATTTGGGGAATTTGGGGAAAGGTTTGCTTTATATAGGTTAGGGTTTTTTGTAAATAACTTGAAAAGAATGACTAGTAATTAGTTGTTTAATTTTTAAATATAATTATATTTTGCAAACAAATCAATTTGTAACTAAATTTTTAGTCAGCAAAAAATTAGTTATAGTTGCAAGTCTAGCGGGAACAAATAATTTGGGGGAAAGATGAATTTTTCAACTTAAATTGGACAACTAAACCGAATTTAGTTGCTGTATATAATTTTTTGCAACTAACACAAACATTTGTCGCTAAAAATGCCTCAGGGCCCTTGTAATTATTGTCCAAATATGGGATATTTTGGTAATTTAATTTTTCTGTAACTAATCATAATAGTTACTAATACATTCTCAATTAATTGCAACTAATTTAGCAACTAAAGGATAGTTGCAAAAAAAGGTTTTTTTGTAACCAATAATGTAGATGCAAAATAAAATATTTTAGATGCAAATTGTCAAATTATGGAGGGAAAAATGGTCAACCAAAAATTGTAACTAAATTTATTAGTCACTAAAGCAACTTGTTTTGCAACTAACAAAATAGTCGCAGAACATTAACTTTAGACGCCAAAAGTTGGAACATGTGGACCCCAAAATTGAGTTGCTCTTTGTCCGACTAATGGTAATTCAGTTGGTAAATGTAGCCTTTTTGCAACTAATTCTGGTTAGTTGCTAAAAAAATGGTTGCAGAATGTCATTTTTCTTGTAGTGATTGCGGCTGTTCTTATTGTTTTCTGGAGGTTGATTATGTTCTGATGGTTTCTGGAGTTGATTATGTTCTTGAATGATTGTGGCTGTTCTTGAGCTCTGAAAATTATGTGGAAAATTGTGCAGAAAATTGTGTTCTGTGAATTGTGCAGTATGCATTTGCAGGAAGTTATGCATTATGCAGAAAATTATGCAGTTTGCATTTGCAGGAAATTGTGCTATGTGAATTGTGTAGTATGCATTTGCAGGAAGTTATGCAGTATGCAGGAAATTATGCAGTTTTCATTTGCAGGAAATTGTGCTCTGTGAATTGTGCAGTATGCATTTGCAGGAAGTTCTGCAGTATGCAGGAAATTATGCAGTTTGCATTTGCAGGAAATTATGCAGTATGCATTACTTAGCAGGAAAAGTTATTGTTGTGTGCTAGTTTAACTTTGGAAATGGTGCTCTGAGAATTATACAGTATGCACTACTCAGTCTTTCATTTGGATTTGACACAGGCAGTTTTTCCTTTGGCGAAAAAATTGGCAGGAAATTAGCATAAGCTACATGGCCTTGTTTGAGAGAGCATGTTAGTCATGGAGTAATTGAAAGAAGGATTAGTTCATACGGTTCTGTTTGAGAGGGAATGTTAGTCATAAAGCATAAACAATGTCGCTTCAAGCTTGTGCTAAAGTTTTTAATATGTGCCAAAGCACTGTCATTTTCTGTAAAGAGTAAAGTTGTATAAAAGGGAAGCATTATCCCTAAAAGTTTCAGTTGTTCAGTTAAGAAGAAAAATCCCTTTTTGCTTCTCTCAATTCCTTTCTCAGATCTATTTCTTTTTCGCACATTTCTCTCAAAATCCACACAATGCTCTAGCTAAATTGTTAAATTGATAATACATGATTTTGTGATCTTCATAATCAATTAAAAAAACTATTAATTATTTGCAATTATCATTTAAATTATGGTAGAGTATATAAATATTATGCCTTCGTTGTTTCAGTGCAAAAAAAAAAAAGATCTCTCTAGAGGTTCTAAGCAAGTATGGTCAATGCTTAGGGATGGGCATAATACCCATCCCTACCCACCTTGAATAGGGCGGTTTGGGCCTGGGCCGAAAATCGATCCTCAAATTTGGGGACGGGCCGTGCACGGGATTGCTCTTGCCCCCCTCCCCCCCCCCCCCACCTGGAATTTTCGACCCGCACAATATATATATATATATATACCCACCTTGAATAGGGCGGTTTGGGCTGGGCGAAAATCGATCCTCAAATTTGGGGACGGGCCGTGCAGGATTGCTCTTGCCCCCTCGCCTGGAATTTTCGACCCGCACAATATATATATATATATATATATATATATATATATATATATATATATATATATATATATAGAGAGAGAGAGAGAGAGAGAGAGAGAGAGAGAGAGAGAGAGAGAGAGAGAGAGGTTTAATTTCAACTATTTAATCCTATATTAATTTTAATAGTTAAAAATCAATCAATTAAGCAATAAATTATACAAGAAAAAATTATAATTGTATGAGTATTTTATGAAACCATATACAAATAGGTAATAAATAAAATTAGATTAAATATAATAAATAATTATAAATATATTGTATATGTATAATGCATAGTTTGATGTACATAATATATATGTTATTTATGTATAATGTATCATTTGATATTTTGATTGATTAATAAATCAATAAATCATTATAAATTTTTTTTTGTTCCTCATTGATTCATTATTTCAATTCTATTACCTAATTGCCCTTGTTATATCATGGTAGCTATTTATTTATAATTTATTATAATATATATATATATATATATATATATATATATATATATATATATATATATATATATATATATATATATATATATATATATATATATATATATATGTAATACGTTATGTATAATGTTACGTATTTTAGAATATTAATGAGACATTATAATATATGGTATAATTTATTTAGAATTTATTATAATATATTATATATTATACATTATATTAATATGCTATAAAACAAAAATTATATATTATACATAATATGTTATTATCGTAATCATAAGATCATAAGATCATATATTAATACTTGTTACTTAATACAATAAAACATAATATTATATCATTAATATATAATATATTTACATATATGTATAATATATCATAATTATAATTTTGATATTTTGATTCATTATAATAAATCATTATAATTTTTTTAATAATTAAAAAATAAAAAAAATTGTAATGGAAAACCCCCAAACGAGGATTCCCCGAATTCCTCGTTTGGGGATCAGGTCTGATTTGGGGATTCCCCGAATTCTCCGTTCGGGCTACGGACTGGGACTGGGGAATCCCCTTGGGCTTTTGGGTCGGGGCCAGAGAGAGAGGTCCCCAACCTTGAATCGCCCCGGCCCTTGCCCATCCCTATCAATGTTCTACTCTAAATCAAGGCAAAGTAAAAACTCAAAATTACTTGGAAATACTGTGCATATACCAAACCCAAGTCAAATACATTCAATCCAGAATCTTTAAGCCAAAAAACCCAGGTATTGATGCTGACCATATAAGGCAAACACAGGCCATCACGTTCGATACTCAGCCAATTTAATTTTAAGGGATTTCCAACCAGTTCTATATAACTATACATGGGGACGCCAAATCAAGATGTTATTCTCCTTTTGGACATAGGTAGTCCCATCACTTGGACTCATTGCAAGCCATGTCTAAATTGTTACGAACAAAACAGCTCGTTATTTGATCCATCCTAGTCCTTGTCAACGTATTCTGTCGTTACATGCCACTCGTCAACCTGCAGTCGTTACTGTTGGAGTCTCAAATCCCACACCGATTAGGTATGTTCAAGCCTACTGGTTTATAAGAGGAGATAATCCTCCGGTTCAACAAGACCTTATTGGGTGATGAGTCAGACCCACATCAAATTCTACAACTTACGAAGTACCAAAAAAAAAAAAAAAAACCTAAT